>VXBU01003589.1:1252662-1286625 GCA_013400315.1 Bombycilla garrulus
ATGTATACTGAAAAGACTAATGTCTGCTTTCTGAGGACAGACTGTGGTGCAATGGAAAGCTAAATGCACATGAATGAATGACTAATTCACAAATACCTGTGGTTTAGAGTTGCAGTAGTCCAAATTGTTGTTCATTGAGCAGAAAATAACCTATTGTACCTTAGTAAAATAAGAGATGCATCTTGTTAATATTGAAAATGCTTTTGCATTTATATTTTAATAGAAAGAGAATTATGTTGTCACATTTTGGAGAGATTTTTGTACCTTCTGCATAATCATTTATAGCAGTGTCTAATTTTTCCCTCCTAAGGGTCTGTTTTGAGTCTTAAATCAACAAAAAGCAGAAGCTTTTACAGGATGTGACATTTTTGCAAGATCTTTGTTAACTGTTCACCTTTTATGAGAGATTTGAGATGTAAAAGAAATCTGAGACCAGGTACCCTTGTTAAAGGCTGATTTTTCTTACTGTTTTACAAATATTCCTCAAGTCTGAGAAATGAATGCTCTCAGAATGTTTTGGATTGGAAGATACCTTAGAGATCATCTAGTTCCAATCCCCTGCCATGGGAAAGGACACCTTCCACTAGGCCAGGGTGCTCAAATTCCATGCAGTCTGGCCTTGAACACTTCCAGTGCTTGGAACATCCACAGCTCCTCTGGGAAAGCTGTGTGTCAACACCCTCATGGTGAATAATTTCCTCCTAATATATAATCTAAAACTACTCTCAGTTTGAAGTTATTCTCCCTCATCCTATCACTGCGTGCCCTTGTACATACCTCTTCATCTTTTGTGTAGGGCCCCTTTAGGTACTGGAAGGCCTCAATATGGTCTCCCTGGGACCTTCTCTTCTCCAGCTTGAGCAACTCCAAATCTCTGAGCCTGGAGATGTGCCTCATAGGAGAGGTGCTCCAGCCTCTGCTCATCTTGGTGGCTCTCCTCTGGGCTCGCTCCAACGAGACCACATCCTTATGTAGAATCCTGTGGATTCTCAGAGCTGGATGCAGTACTCCAGGAGGGGTCTCACAGGAACAGAACAGATGGTGAGGATCACCACCCTTGACCTTCTGTCCACAGCTCCTTTGCTGCAGCCCATGATTTTCTGACACCCAAGTGCACGTTGCCGAGTCATGCTGAACTTCTTGTCAACCAACACCTTCTCACCAGAGATGCTCTCAATTCTCTGCACAAACTTTCTTCATACTCAGGATTGCCCCAACCCAAGTGCAAGATCTTGCACTTGGCCTTTTTGAACTTCAAGAGTTTTGTGCTGTTCCACCTTGCAAGCCTGTCCAGGTCCCTTTGGATCTTTTCCTTCTAGCGTGCTGACTAGACCAGGCATCTTGGAGTCATTGTCACACTTGCTGATGATGCACTCAATCACACTGTCCCTGCTGCTGACAAAGGTGTTAAGTAGTGCCAGTCCCAATACCAGCCCCTGAGGAGTGCCACTTGTTACTGGTCTCCACTTGGATATTGAGCCATTGACCACAGCACTGAGTTTCTGACCATCCAGCCAATTCCTCATCCACTGAGTGGTCAATGCATCAACTCTGTGTCTCTCTAGTTTAGATAAAAAAACTTAGATTTATTTTTTTTTAAAGTAGCATCTTATTTTGACAGTGGGCCCTTCTTTTCTCAGTGCTCCGTTTCAAGATGGAAACATAAGTTCATAATCAGTTTTTGCAGTGCAAAGGCCACAGAGAAAGAAGAGAAGCCCCTTATGACAGTACTTTGGGTTTGTCCTTGTCAAGTGGAATTAAGTTGCACGGATCCTCCCTCTCCTTGCAACAGCCAAGGTTAGCCATAACCTCAGCTTCGGTGAGAAATTGATGTTTTTAATCTTGAGGGCTGATTTTTAAGTTGAAGTACAGTTTATCACAGTGCTGCTCTTCCATATTATCAAGTACTTTGACAGAAAATTCTTATTTAAAATAAACTACAAGACACAGCACTAGGTTATGGGAGTTTGAAGAGTGATTATATTTTTCATTTATTTCCTATGCCTTTTAAGGTGAAGGGATCTTAGCTAGTATATTGGAGAGTTAGAATGTTATTTTTAAAAATAGTTGGTCCTCTAACCTATATGTCAAGTTTCTGTCTTTCATTTATACTGCCTTTATATTCTCATGTAATTCAGAATCCCAGTGATAATTGGTGCTATGGTAATATTTCAACACAAGAAATGTATTTCACTTTTAGGTTTTTTAATATTTGCTCAAGGCTGATTTTGATAAACAGTAATAGCATGTAAATTTCTTTTCAAGACCTAAATGCGTGGTCTGATTTAGTTCTTTCCTTGGGACACTGAAAGAAAAAAACATAATTAACATCTCTCCTGAGATTTAACTTTTGTATAATGTTAATTAATTTTTGAATTGAAGACAGTTTTTCTAGTGAATTTAATTTGTGGTGCTTAGCTAGAGTTGCATTTTAGTCTACTGTCTAATAATAGGCTGATTCTCCTATTTTATGCTTGGAGAATTTTTTTACAGGACTATTGGAACAGTCTACATTTGTATGTTCTTGGTGCAGTCAGCAGGGTTGAGGGAAGGTTTTCAGCAGCTTGGAGGTTGCATTTGAAACATTAGTAGAGCACTTCAAGCATCGGATCTTAAAATTGGTATCTCCAAAAGACCAAAAATCTAATATTTTAATATATTCATGTCCTTTATATCTTTTTCTGTGTGATAGTCACATTCATCTACTGCTCTAGGCTCTCAGTAATCTTTTCATGCGTATGTAAACTTCTGAAAGGGCTGCTGTGCTTGTCTTTGTAAAAATGTACATGATATACACATAAATTATTAATAAATCAAGACTAAAAATGTGATTTATACTTCCAGAGTCTCAGAAATCTATTTAAAAACGATAGCATGCCCTGTTCCCATGCTTTCTCAGACAGAACAGCTTTCACATTAATAAAGAGATTTAAATAATAGTTTGTGATATAATTTGCTGACTCTAATGATTTAGAGTGCTATTATTAATTTATGTGCTGCATCTGACTCTAGATGAACAGTGTGAAGCATTATGGCTAAAAATTTCAGTCTTCTCATACTCTGCTTGCCTTTTGAGAGACAAAGATCCATTTTTAGTAAGTTAGTCTTGTATTTTTTATAAGCAGGGCCTGTTTCTGGAGTTATGAATAAATGGTGAAAGAAAACCTAAAGAGCTGATCACGAAGCTCTCAATGCTTGACAAAACAAGCAAATAGTTTTGTGCCTTTGTTATTTTTTCTAATGAAGAAAGGGATCAGGAGATTGCATGGATGGAAATTCTGAATTCTAAAATTTGTATTAAGCGTTGAGTGTTAAATATTTCCTGTTAAGAAAAATGCCTTCACTAAAGGGGTGGCCAGGCATTGAAACAGGGTGCCTAGGGAAGTGGTTTAGCCCCTGTCCCTGGAAGTGGTCAAACACGTGGATGTGTCACCTGGGGACAGCGCTCAGTGCTGGGTTAAGGGCTGGACTCGGTGAGCTTAGAGGTTTTGTCCAATGATTAAAGATTCAGTGATTCTGTTCAACTGGGGCTCTTCCAAAAAGTGTTATGAAGAGTTGTGGTATTATATATAAGCATTGCAAAAGTAATTAATAATTTTTTTTTCCAATATTCAAAGTAAGGACTTATTTTAAACTTCCCATAAATCTGAGATCTTTAACATCTCAGGTTATAATTTTGACTTTCATCAACTTTCTTATCCAAGCATGCAGCAGAAGGTTTCTATGGCATATTGATTTGTACCCAACCATGAGACCCACTTTGATATTTTCAATTCAGGGAAATATTTTGTAATTTGAGGGATTTTAAAGCATCAATTCACCACTTCTCTCTAGAAAAAGTGCACTGAGGTTATCATTGGTAAAGTCAACCGATTTATAAGCCACAGGAAATCTGGGGGGATCAGGAAGGAATACAATTTGCTGCCATGAGTTTATTGCTATCACTCTAATCAGTGAATATTTAAAGAAAGTGTCTTCTCAGCACTCTTTGTTCTATATTTAGACTAGGTTTGTAAACCATTAATCATTATGAATTCTTCATTGGTTTTGACCAGTGTCTGAGGGATGAATTCTTTTACCATCCTGTAATTAATGCACTGGAATTATTTGTGTGGGACAGAAATAATGCATAAGTATTTTTCTTTCATTTCTGGTATTTAGCTCTATCAGCAATTATACGCTTTGTTTTTCCTGTGTTATCTTTTACATTGGGTTTACTTTATCTGTTCTTGATTGTAATTTATTTCACAAAAGGCCTTTTGGTTTCAGAAAGCCAGGATTTTTGTGTTAAAGATTGTGTATTTCATTATCATAACAATTTGTAACTGTTGTGTGTATATCATGTAGCCTTAGCACAGAGTACAAAATGTCAACTGTAAGACTTCACAAATTAAAACACCTCCATAAGGAACTTAAATTGAGGCACAATGAAATAGAGAAGTGCTACTGAAAGAGTCAAACAGTTTAAGCTGAATATGTGGCGTGTTAGTTTGCAAAGATATGATTCAATTAGTTTGCAAAAGTGAAGCTTCGGAGTTGAAATATCTTGATTGAAAAGGGTACATCTAGGCAAAAATATTATTCTGAAGTTTGTTATAAGTACAAGTGGAGGAGAAAAAAATGGGAGAAAGAATTTTCCATAGTTTTATAATTTAGTTATACTTCACAGAAAGCCATGGTGGGGTTTGGAGTGTGGGGGAAGAGGAATCTGGTATTATCACCATGTTGGAATTTCATCTTTGAGTTTTTGAGTATGAAAAAGTACCTTTTAAGGAATGTTACTCTTAAATTTCTAATTTAGGACATTACTGAGTTTTCCTAGTCTCTCAAGACTATCAAGAATTGAAGGACAGAATATAGAAGGTTATGCTTTCTAGGAGCAGAACAGTATGAACAGGAGTTGAAACCTGCTACTACTTTTGGCTTGTACTAATCCAGAAAAAGACACATAACTGCTCACAAGTGAAGGTTCAGAATTTTTTCGGATCTGGGCTTAAAAAACAGAATGGAAAGTGTGTGGTAAATGAAACAAAAAACCTTTAGTAATTCTACATACAAATTGGCAAAAGCTTTAGCATGTGCTGTTAAGTATTCTTACAGAGAAGGACTTTATGGACTGAAAAATATTTTTTCTATTGCTCCATTTTTCTAGACAGTGTCATTTTTCTCTTCAGCAGGAATTAAATTTTAGTGTAAGATATTTAGGCAGGGGGCGGAAGACTTTTCACTAGAGAAATTCTTTTTGTTTGCTGGATATCATAGCATCTATTAGGAGTGAAAACATCAATGAAATAGTTCTAAACCAGAAGACTGTTACTCCTAATCCACCGAAAGAGAATGAAATTGTTTGTGTGTTTAAGGGAAGCAGCTACTTCCCTTAAAAAAAAAAAAAAAAGTGCAATTACTAGTAGAAAGAGATGAAAAAAAAATAGCTCTTCTGTTCTCCCAGACTGAAAAGTGGTGTGGTCACATTTACATTAATATTATCATAGCAAGTTTGCCTCAGTGAAAATATGAGGATAAATCAGACACCATATGTGCAGCTTCACACTTAATTACTAGACGAACACTTCTGTGATGAAGATGATTGCATTGTTTTGAAATTTCCATCCTCCTTTTTATGTTTGCATGCATGTTATTTCTGGTCATCTGTGGGAAATATTATAAAATTAGAGCCAGTGAGAAAAATCTAACAACAGGAAAGTATGAATGGTAAAATTTAGTATTACTAAAGGAGAGTCCTAAATTTCTGCATGTTCATGAATGGCTGCTATGACCAGAAAACCATCCTAAAAACTAGAATACTGCTCTAGAATGGGTATTTACAGTAGGTAAAATAATAGATAAAATAAGAGATAAATTAGAGTCATATTGGTGTGGGATTTCTGGTCACTGGTAAGAGATAATGGTGCACTAAGCTTGCTTAACCAGCCTGTCATTTTTATTTTAAATAGCTTGATTTAAAGTTTTCTGTGTTCACTTTCATGTAACTGGGCAAGTAAGGCTATGATCAGAGACTAGCTTAGCTGAATCCAGGATGTCTTTTGTGGGTAATATTCAAAGAAGTCAAGTGACTTTGGAAATAAGGTTTACTTTTTGATACTTCTAATGGCATCTACTCTCCTTTGTTCCTCAGTATGTATTGTGTATCATGTGGCTGACTTAGAACTGCAGGGAACTCAGAGGCTGAGGTGTTATTAAGGAACATGAGTAGGGAGAACGTAGCAGGACCTTGCAAACTGCATCTCGGGTTCTTGGTAAGGCTGGCTTTAAGCATAGGAGGCTGCCCAAAGCAGTCAGTTTGGACAGAGAGCAGCAAAGGCTCTACTCTTGTTCTGTTTCCAGTGTGCAACAAGAAATTGCAGCCACTGGGTGCAGTGTCAGTGCTGAGTGTCGACACCTTTTTAAAGTGAGGAATTAGGGAATATGAGCAGTATGCATTGCTACGTGGAATATCCCTTATCTCTCCTTATCAGCATCTTCTTTTCCCTCATCTGCACCATGCCAAGAAGATGAACAGTGAACTTCATGCATCAGTTTGGTCCCCTACATTTATTGCCTTTATCCTTCTTTAGCACTCTCCTTTTCTTCCTGCTGGAACTTTCTATTGCTACAGATCATACTCAGTATTTTTGGAGGAGGCAAAGAGAGAAGGTTTGACTTGGTTTTGCTATGAGCCATGGTTAGAGAGGATCCATGTCTTACTCTGGAGGATGGAAGTTGAATTTCCGATTGCCTCACTTATGCAACTTATTGAAGATGACAAGGAAAGGAGGATTCTTCCCTCTATATGAAGGCAGGATAATTCCGATTTTTCAAAATTAGAGATTTTCAGAATGTAACAATGATTGTATGAAAGTGATTAATATTAAAGTGATTAAAGTCATTTAGATATCCTCCACTGAGGCTGCTTAATAGTCACATAAGAACTGCAGGACAGTAAACAGTCTTCAGGTTCTATTGCATTTTCCTGAATCAGATAAAAAACCTGCAAAGTTAATGTAAAATACCTTTGAAAACCCTCATTCTCTGCTCTGATGAATTTCTGTATTTTGTTGCTTCCAGAAAATCTCATCTGGAAAACAAGAAGTATTTGAAATTGCTGAGGGGTAGGCATTCCCAGACCTTCAAAATACAGTCAGAGGCAAGAGAAGCTTTCAGTTCTAATAGCATAGGGATGCTTACCTTAGTCAGCACTGAGGATAATTCATGTGACAGTAACTGATTCGTCAATAAAGAGCCACTTGGATGTTTGCCACGTGATCAGTGTTTGTGACGGAGCAGTTGGAATGTGATGTTCAGCAATATCTCCTAGCTCCCCTTCATGAGTATTGTGCTTCACAGAGGTGAAGACAATCCTAGAGTCAATGTGGTTGAATCAAAAAATGAGAATAGCGTCAGGGTGGGATGAAAAAAGGAGCACAAACTTATATTTCAGGAAGGTGGGTGGTCACTCTTCAGGCTGTAGCTTCAGAGTGATGCTTTCACGTGAGAAGAGATGGGATGCTCTTGCCTATGCACAGAGTTCATACCAGATGTGATATGGAGTGCTGGTGATGGCATCTGAGCATTAATTTCTTCTTGAAAGATAGGGTTTTCTTTGGTTAAGGGGCTGTTTCTAGTGTTTCCTGGCACATTGATGGTCAAAACTTAATTCCAGTCAACATTAACATTTTCATGTATTTCGTGTATAAATATAACAGAAGATATTTACCCTTTTGCCTTTCCAAAAATAACCAAACAGTGCAAAAAAACCCCTCAAAACCCAAACCAAATAAAATATGTAATTTTTTTTTCGTTTTTTTTTAAGTCAATGAACACATAAAAAATTGTTTTTTTCAATGTATTGATACAATAGTGGTTGAGGAGATGCAAAATACATTCCTTTCACATACTACCATTTCATCACCACATAGTGGCTGCTCCTTGCTTTGTATGATCTCCATGCCATCCTTCTTAGAAATTGCAATGTTTTTTAGCTAAAGAATTTTTGAAAAAGTTTTTATACAATCCTATTTAGCTACAACCTAATCAGGAAATGGTAGGTTTTCTGGTTTATTGTCAGCTTTCCAGCATGCATTTGGAAGGCTTCTTCCTAGTATTTTAGTATATTAGAGTGGTATAAAACCATAAGCAGTAAAACCCAGTAAAATAGTTTAAGACAGTTAAGACATAGCAGGAAATGTAGGTTTGGATCCCATTGAACAGGGTTGTAAGTGTACAATATGAGAAATGCATTGTTTGATTAGAAATATCTTTGCAAAATTTAAAGAAGAGTACAGTTTTTCTAGGAGAATTAGTATGTACCATAATGATGTACTACATTTAATATAGATAGTAGAATGCGAGTGACCAAGTCAGTTGTCAGAGTCAATTTTCTTTTTTTTTAAATCAGGTATGATAAGATAAAGTTTTTTGTTCTTAAAATCTCAAACTATGTGTTTCCTTTCTATTTTTCTTGGTCTGTTAATTTCTGTTTACATGAGGTAAGAAAATTTTTCTTTTATAGACTGGGACTAAGCACGTGGCATGTGGCACCATGAACCTATGCCAGCTTTATGACTGACAAAACAAGTGCTGTTTTCTGTATTTCATTCTGATTGTGCTGAATTGAGGCTCATGAAGAAAGCTGACCTTTGTGGCAATAAAGAAGAAAGAGTTGAGTCACCACAAAGCAGGAAAGGAGGGGAGGCAAAAGACTCCACAGCAGTTAAATTGAAAAAGAAAAAATACCTGTAACTATTTTGGCTATTCAAGTAGAGAACACTTTATTCTATTTGAATATTTCTGAAAAGACAAAGATTTTTTTTTTCTAAAAACAATCACAAGAAACTTTTTTTTTTTTTTTTTTCATTTTAGTTTTAAAGTTTTTGTTTCTGTTCTTGGGAAGGTTCATTAGAACCAAACCCTATAAATAGGGTGAAATTCTGTACCAAACATATCAAATGTGGATTTTTTTCATGTTGTCAGTTAGGTCAGGATTTCATCTATAGTTAACTTAATTATATTAATGTAGGCACCGGGGGAGAGGTCTGGAGGGCAAATGTATTTCTGGTTCAATCCTGATAAGGACAAACTGCCCTCAGCTACAGATAGTCCTTGTTTATTTAAATAGCTGCAACATTCTTCTGTCTGTTTGGTTACTGATTGAGCTGTGCCTCGATCCAATTATGCCAAAATCCAAATGCATCTTTATTCTCTGCAGTTTGATAATTTCATATTTCCTGACAGAGTTTGTACTGCTGTGTATACTCCTCTCCATCACACCAGAGTGTATCCATGGTATACTGCATGTCATGGACTTTCCCATGTCACATCTCTTGCTGATATGCACTCCAGTCATCTTCCCATCCTATGAAATGACTTCCTCTGTCTTTAAGTACCTTCTCTCTTTACATTTTTGTGGTTTAGGACTTGGTTTCCCTCTACAGTCCTTTATAATTCTTTTGTTACTTCAAATCTAGTTAGAGGTGAAAAACTCAAACCTGTGTACTCCAGCGTTTGCTATTTTCGTGGTGATCTTGAGGAGCAATCTCCAAATGTGTTGAGTTTAAAGCAGCTGAGTTAACTGGGTAAAAAAGATGGGATCCATCTCTGTTTGCTACAGAACTTCAGTGCAGAGAGTTTAATAGATTTAAAGGGAAAAAAATCATAACATTAACTAGAATAGAACTTGATAGAAAGTCATTCTCTAAATTTTTATGGCTGTTTGAACTAATGATAGACATATCATGGTTTAGCATTCATCCAAGGAGTTCAATAACACAAAGGTTTCAATGGCTTCGTTGGTAACTACTATTTTACTAAATGTCAATATTTTCTTGAATAACAAAAGAGAGAGGTAAGAGTGGTAGATGAGTATATCACAGCAAATATGGAGAATTATAGTCTTTAATTTAGCAGCACACCTGTCTAAAAAAAGAGTTGTATCTTTAAGTGGCCATTTTGCTTTCTCTAGGATGTCTTTTCTCAAATGTACTACTAACAATTTCCTATGGAAGTGCCAACAGCTGTTGTTTCTTCTTACATTTAGTTAATGTTAATAGTGTCTTCTTTTAGAAGAAAAAACATGAACAACTTGAAAATCAAAATATTTGCACATGCAAAGGACACAGATACACCATGGTATACTAGATGTCAATTAAACATTTTGTGAAATATTGACAGTACTAAGGTATTCACCTGGGTTCTAAGCTGGCAGGTTTTTTCTTTCTGGTTTCATAACAAAGTGATTGAATACCCATCGATTCAGATACTGCCATGATGGTAAACATTAATCCTCTAGGATGTTGAGAAACCAGCTGTGACAAGTTGCTTAATGAGGGAAGAAAGAGACCACCTTGCTAACAGTATAACACCCACAAACCAGCACTAGCATATAGCAATGATGCTAAAACCTGAGGTTGATACTGAAGTCTTGGGAGAAAAATAGATCAATACGCACAACTCAGGTCCATTAAACAAAGCTCCTCTGAGATATGTGAACTGTAGTGCCCTCATTTCATTCTTCTTTCTGAAATATTAAAGAAATAATGAGACTATGTGAAGAACTTATAAGAAAGGTTTAAAATTGCCCTTTCTCATTTCCTTATAATTCATTGAAACTGGGGTCACTAACACTAAGACATCTGGGTGTCATCCTTTATATAAATAAATATACTGAAAAAGGTAAGATCAAATTAGAGCATGAATTTAGTGGCAAAGATAAGTGTCCTTGCTGCATCTTCATTTCAGGTCTAAAGATCTTTCAGAAACAGCCCTGGCAGGAGCAGCTCACTTGTGTACAGGTTCACATGAGCAAATGCAAATCTTCAGGGCCAATTCCAAAGAAGCCCTTCTAGAGAAGCCCTGGGCAAATGGATCTTGCTTGCATCCCCCCACAGAGGCTACCTGGGCTCCTGCTCCTACCCACTGGCAGTGCAAGTGTTGGGAGGGCAGAGAAAGAGAGTAACAGTGAAAGGCAGGGAAATCTGGCCCCTGTGCTGGCTGCTCACCATGGTGGTGCCTGGATGTGCCTGCCTTGGAGCCACCTGACACGTCTGTAGTGCACAAAGACCAAGAGTTCAAGGGCCTGCACTCGACCTGCTTATGCAGTGAGTTGCTTTCGCAGTTTAAATCAGGAAAGGAGCGAGGGAGAGATGGACAGGAGTCAGCAGAAGGCGGGCTACATCTGGCATGATGAGGGCTTTCTGTGAGATTTTCTAAAAAAATATTTCTCATCCTGTGTCTTCTAGCACATGAGCTGTCAGTAGCATTGCTGGCTGTTCCAAAATGACTTGCCAGCCTGTTTTGGTGGGTGAAGGATGAAGAGCATGTGCCTGCACAGTGAGTGGCTGTAGCCACATAAAGTCACAGCTGATAGACAGAACAGATTGGTACGCAGATGTATGAGCTGTTGGCTGCCGTGGCAGCGCTGCACTTCGCTGTTGCAAGCCCCAAGCCTGCTGTACATAGTTAAGGTGACCTGACAACTCTGGTTCAGAGTGTGGCTGCCGCTTCTGGAGGAGAACTGGAAGGTGACAGCATGAAGTGTGCAGTGCTCAAAAGCTGTCAGGAAGTTGTGGGGGTGAGAACTGCCCCCACGACACTGTGATCTGCTTTCCACGTTGTGTTTTGACAAGGAGAAGCGTTGCTAGATATGGATTACAGCTGCATTCATAAGAAAATCTGATACTGTGACTACTTTGCAAGAACCTAATTTTTGGTGTAAAGATTACTGCTGTAAGGTTTTTGAAGGCAGGCTGTGTGTGAAGATGTGGGGCACTAGGGTAGAGTAGAGGCAGGCTAATGGGAAAAGACATGCTTTTAGCTAAAACTGCTATTCATTCAAAGTTAATGCACTATAATAATCTCTACACAAGAAAATACTTTGTTTGCTGCTACCTTTCTGCCATGAAACCATAAGGATAGATGAAAGCATCTTAAGAAATGGTAGCGGTGTGTTCTTTCATGGCTGGTTATATGTGTCCATCATTATATGCAATGAAATCCTCAAAGTCACAGGCAATGAAGCATGGTTTATATTTATTATTGTGGCTGTATTATAAACCTATTAATAACCCTGAATACGCGGACATAGCTTATGATTTTTTCTGATCCCCACAAAATAGACAATTAATTTTACTCTTATTTTTTTTCAGAATAATATTAGGTAAAAAACAGAGACTGACATTTCCTGAGAGCATACTACTCCTTGATGTGTTGAAACTGACATTTTAAATAATGCCAGGTTAATATCTGATATATCTTTTCTTTTAAAGGCAGAAGGAATCTAGTGATTGAGCCAGTATTTAAGATTTAACTTATTATACTTTGTAGGGGCATTAAGCTGATCAGATCAGTTTATTGAGGTGGAATATTTACATTTTCAAATGACTTTTTATATCTCTCTTTTTAATGCCGAATATGATGGCTAGTCACCATTTATCATCACAGAACAGGGCAGAGCAGCTGAGGAATTCTGGGAAAAGAAAAAAGAACTTTGAAAATGGCAAAGTTCCTAATTTTAAATATGTATACATTTTAAAATAGGACATTCTTGTTACTGGGTATAGGTTTTAACTCTATATAAACTCTGGCTAAGCCAGGTTGTATTAATTAGATTTTTCTAGTGAACTGTAAATACATATCATCACACTTGGAACTGGTTGTGTAAAATATGGTATCTTTTCAATCTTCTCTGGGAAGATTACAGGATGAGGGCAGGTAAAGTAGTGCTTATTATGCATTTGCTCTCATAGTAGCAACCTCTTTCCTAGTCCAACAAGAAAAAGTTAGGCAAAGAACAAAATTTATATTACCAATGAACTGCTGAGAAGATTGAGAAATCATAGTAAAATTGAGAGGAAACACTCACTATGGTATTGTAGAATACAGTAATAATTATTAGATATTCTTAAGTAAGGTGACAGAGCTGGGACTTAGTTTGTATTCCATGAAATATTCGGCTTGCAAGGGTGAAAAGCACTAGCAGGAGAGAAAAGGTGGATATGGGTTTGCATTACATTTTCTCAAGCATTTAAAGAAATTGTCTCTAACTCAGTGGTGACTATCTGATCATGAGGGTAATGGTGGAAATTCTGTGAACTTTTCATGTCAATTTCTTTGCAAAAAAAAGAAAAAATCCCTGAAAATTATTTAGGAGTCCCGATTCCCTTACCTAAGTAAGGCAAGTGAGATATCATAAGTTTGGAAGCTATAGCTCTCCCAGAAGTGCTTCTCATCCAAGAGTTTTAATGTATAAACTTGACACAGAATAAAAGAATTCTCTTATGGATAATAATTTATATAAAAAAGATCAGAAGTAACTGAAATGGAAAGAAATCAATAGTGAGAAAACTGCAGAGTCCATCAGATCCGTGAATGCTCTGGAAATGGGCTAAAAAGTGAAATGACAGAGCCTTCTGAGAATGGGAAAGGAAAATCTGAATTTGATACTGACAAAATTACTACACAGTGAGAAATAAGGAACAGCCATTATCTGTTCCTTCATTCTATTCCTCCTCAGCTCATGAGAAAAATCTAAGGATGAGAAACAACACGTAAGACTCCTACAACATAGATCAATTTGATACTAAAATAAGAATTCACATTGTTAATAAGAAAATTAACACACATTGAGGAATGAAACTCAGTACCCTACTTATTTGTGTGCAATGGGTGGGGAACTCCATTATTTACATGCAATGTAAATAATTGTTTACATGCAATTATTTACATGCAATGACTAGCTGTAAATTAACTGTTTGCATTAATAGGATGGAAGATATGGAGTTACTGCTAGTCTTTGTTAAGAATTTCAGTTCAGTGTTTACTGGCAGACAAATCATATGTATATACTTTAGAGATATACTGAAATGTCTTATAATTTTTAAACTTACCTTTGCCTTTTAACCTATAATCTATACTACCAGTGAAAAATGTGCAGAGAAAGAAACAGGAAAATGCAGAGATACAGAGTGATAGGTGCTTAAAAAGAGAGTAAACCAAGTAAACTCATTAGATTTCCAAACATGGTTATATGAATATAAAGAAACAACAGCCTTCAGTGGAAATAAAAGTAGACATATAATAACCTATAAGCAATTCCTTTACAAATATGTAATTAATGAAGATAAAAATACAGAAGAATGTTATATAAACACTGAAACACCAAGTTCTGCCACATTACAATTCATGAGTAGAGGGTCCAAATCATTAATGCAAATTTCAGTTCAGAAATGTGTCATTTTGCCCCAGAATGCATGATATAACAATTCTTTCAGAACAAAATTTCTGATTTCTTGATATTGCAATATGAAAATGTAAAAACCATCTTTGCTTATAATTTGCCCTGTACCTTCAACCAGAAATAAGAAGGAAGCAATTTTAGGTAATGTGAATATATAGTCCTGATACCTTATTTCTTTCTGTTCGGCTATATACAGCGGCACAATCTGGAGTTGTAATGAAGATTTGGAAAGTCATTTTTATTCCTGCTCTTAGCCCAACTCTTTAAAAAATGTAATTCTTTAGGACAGATCATAATTTTTCTTAAAATAAAGGCTTTATAATAGTACTGTATTAAGAAGAATTCTGGTTTGGTAGCAATTTTAATATAAAGAATAATTTAAGAGATCAAATAAATTCAATAGAAAAGGTATGCTACTTATGAAAAAAGAAGTAGGTATTTTAAATTCTAAAAAGGCAAATAACTGCTCAGAGCCTGCATACTTTTGGGATTTTAGGTGGCATCTGTCTAGAAAGCTTAATTTTCAAATTTGTATTGTAAGTGTTCATCCAAGTATCATGTGATGAAGTCAGAAACTGAGCGTATAATAATTTTCTCTTCTGTATGAGTACAAAGCATAAGCCTTTCATAAGGTCAAACAATTTTCAAAACTATAAGGGCTGTATTCTTTTACCACATGAGATTAAAATATATTCAATTTGTGGGAGGGTGGTGGAATGTGGCTTCTCTTAGAACCTTATATGAAATTACTGTTTTCCAACCAAATTTTCATTGTACAGAGGGGTATTCCAGAAGTGCACAAAGAGGACAAAGGTTCAACTATGCATAGCTAATGTTAGCATGAACAAGTGAACAAATGAATCTGATTCTGACCTTGAAAGTCAACAATTAAATATTTAAAAGTAAAATTCGACAAACAAAAATAAAGAGATGGTTTTCTTTGAGGTTAAAAATTAAGATTCTGATTTTTCATATTTCTTTTGTTTTGTGTTTTTTTCTTTCTTTTTTCTTAAGTGGACTTACTTTTTCAGTAACAGTGATACTGAGAACTAACACAGAATGAGTGAAGGAAAATGCCATACCATAATGTACTTGAATCCTCAGAGTTCTGAAACAGTCTTTTTTGGTGTTTCCTGTCAGTGAACTAGATTAATTATAATAATCCCATAGCCAAGGTCCACCATATCATCTGATTAGCCCTTCTGTTTTGGTGGAAGTGTGAGGGGAGCTCAAGAAGAAAGTTTCACTTTGTCGTTTCCTATCCTCACTATAATATCCTGTTACTGAACAGGTGTAGAAGAACCAGCCTCAAGTTATTTATGTAAAATACCTCTCTGTAATACAGCTTGTTTTCTATGTTTCAAATAATTCTCTGCTTAATGTATTCTGTGCAAGCTCTCCTAAGAGAGATACTTCTACATATATTAGAAAAGCTGGAGTGCCAAAGAAAGGTAATTGAAGTGGAAACTGTTGGAATAAGTAATGATAAATGAGATGAAATGTTAAGTTTGATTAATAGGGAGACCCAGAATGAGATTGGGTTTGGTGGAACAAAAGGTAAGTGATGCCAAAGTAATATGCTGTATTAATGTCAAGCTATTGTTTGATTTGCAAGTGTGAAGGCAAGGCAGGCTGCTAAAAATTAGCTGGAATGAGGATGAAACAGAGCTTTCGGTGGTTTTACCAAGTTTTGTAGAGTAGTCCCCAAAGAAGGGTAGCAGACCTAAGTAGGATCTGTTACTGAGACTGTGAACAGTGGTTAGAGCAGAGTGCATTTATTGCATTAAATATCTCCACTGGAATTAATTCTATTCAGTCTCTCTGCCTTCAGGTGACTGTGAAGACTGCTATGTGAAGAATGATAGGAATCAAAACCACAGTTTGTGTAACAGTATTGCCAGGGGCATGAGTGTAAATGATACAGGATAATAAGTGATCCCCAATTTGTTCACATTTTATGCTCAGATGATTTCTCATAGAAAGGAAAATGTCAGGCAAGACTTGAAAATTCAGTACACAGTCTGGGCTTCTGGGGCACACTTATGATGTTTTGTACTTATTCCAGTGTATCTTGATTCTTATCAGAGGTTTCTGCATTGGCAGGGTAAGTGAACTAAAAGCAAAGTAGAAAGAGGAAAAGAAAAAACCACTCATGCATGAAAGTGGCTCATCTTTGTCCCATAATGCAGCGCTAAATAATATAGACTAAGCAGGCTGACTTCTAAATAATATAGACTAAGCAGGCTGACTTGAGACTGTCTTGAAGTAATGAAGATCAGTTTATCAGTTATCTGTTCACTATGATGGTTTCAACATGAATGCTGAATATCAGTAATAAATATTGCATATCTCTAGTAGGTTCTGTGAAACCACTTTTGTAATGTACATGTGTACATCCATTGGGAACCATACAAAGTAATTCTCATGCCATAGGTGTCTATAAATCTGTGAGTGTGATTATTATAAGCTTTTAGGTTGTGAATAGTGCATTGCAAGAGACCACATTTAAAATAAAATGTTGATGGATGTGTGATTGATTATAATTTTTTTCTTTCATCTGAGAAAAAGTATTGCATTTTTTGCCACTGCTTTTTTCTTATGTTGTGACTTTTCCTGGCTCTTTCCTCAGTGACTCCCTCATATAAGTACTGATAAGTGTTAAGAAAATTCTCAGTTCAGCACAACCACATTGATACTGCTGTCCCATATACTACTACCATTTTTTCTCTTTGCTCTTGTGCCAGATGGATTGCCCTATATCTTCTATATTTATTCAATTGGATTATCAGTATTGTAAAACTTTATTTTACAGCTTATACTAAAGCAATATTGCATCTCTGAACTTGTACATTTTATTTTCACAGAAACGGACCTGTAAAGATGTTTATGTGGTGGTCCACTGTTTTACTTCTTGGATGCATTTTGCTGGGAGCAGATGGGTGGCCAGTCAAGGAGGGATACGACTTTAGGCCCTATCAGCCCTTCATAAGATTACGGCACAAGGTATGGATTATTCTCTAATAGTTCTTCCTTTTCTTCCATGCTCAAGGGATATATTACACTCCAGCCTTGTCTTTCTGGTGCTTATTGGAGTAATGTTCAGAAATTAACTTTCTCAAAGAGAATGAGATAAGATCTGTTTTAGCTTTAGAAACTAGAGATTAGTTATATCAACAGAAACTCAGAGGGAGAGCCAGGAGAGGCTCCTCTTAAAGCATCTGTCAGCATCTGCTTAGGGCAATGACTTTTCCCAGTCCTCAGAGAATTTCAGTCCAAGCAGCAAACAGGGAAAATGCCCATCAAAGAAGAATTCTTTCGAAGTAAACCGATGAACAGAAACTTGTTTGCAGGAGGTAGATGTTCCCAGTGCTTCCTGAATTGAGCAGTTTTGGATCATGGCATAGTGCAGATGTTTTCTGAGTTACATAGTTCCCATATTCAACCACTAAATGCCATTCAAATTTTGCCCCCCTTATGCTCCCTTGTCACAAATCCAGGACTCCCAAAACAGTTCTCAGCTAACAAATCTTGCCCTTCTGGTAGCTGAAGGGGAAACTTCTGTAGTGGTTCTGTCAAACAAGGAAAAGGGCTGTAGTATTTCCATGGGCTGTCTAAAATTAGCATAGATCTGATCAACTTAATTCCTTCTTGGCGTGGTAGTCATGGGAGCAACATCTAGGGTGCCTTAAGACCTACAGTCAGGTCAACAGAAATGATGATAAAAAAAATTTCAGCCTTCTGAATTTTTGGGCTAAAAGGTCTCAGTTATAGCCAGGAATTCTAAATGTTGTTTTCTGTTACTGTTTCAAGATACTGCTAATTTTATTTCTCAATACCTTTTGTAAAGTATGAAAAATGTTTCTTTTTGGTCCCCAGTTTAATAAAAAGACCCAATATAGCACAAGAAAAGTACTTTGAAATGTAGAAGGAAGAGAGAGACTAGTAATGAAACTGTGGAATGAATCATGTGAGAGAGAAATCATGTTAAAAACCCCAACACAAAACCATGAAGACTGTGAGAACAATGAAGGAAAAAATATGGGGTATGATTAGCATTATTTCAGAGTTTAAATGGTCTCTGATCTTAATAAATGTATGTGGAACTATTCATATATTGGTGTTTCTTAATTATACTTTTAATATACCCATAACGCTCATAATTCTTGGAATGGGCTGTCATAAACTTTTCAAGCCTAATATTGGGGAAATCACACATAGATATATGCAAACAACATAAAAAAATTAAAACTTGATAATAAAACATTATATTAAAAAAAAGTGTTTTTTTTTCCTTAGGCAATATGTCTAGTTAAAAATGTTTTAGTATAGTTCAGCTTTTGGTATCAGGGACATGTTTCTATTTAAAAAAAAATCTAGCAATGTAAAACTTTTCTGAAGTCAATTTTTAAAAACAGCTTTGGCACAGATAAGCATACTCAAGATGTAAATAATATGGTAAAAAAAACTTTCTGCTTCAATCAAGCACTTAATAAATCAAGTGCTTAGATTAAATTATGCCGATAGAATACTTACTACAAACAGATGATAATGAATATATGCAGTTATATTTGCTTTGATCAGGCAATATGTATGCAAGTTTATGTGGGCAAAGATTTAAAAAAAAAAAAGATTAATCACTCGTGCTGTAATAAAGGGGAATTGATCTGAGTTGAACAATTGTCCAACTAGAGCAACTTTAAATGTCAACCTGTAGGGAAAAACAATCCTGTTGGTACTTGGGTATCATCTTGAAATAATGACTGTGTGTGTGTGTTGTGGAAATAGGCATTCTTATCATAAAGGTTGTGTTGTTTTAAAAGGGACTATGCGTGATTTCAGCTTCTCATGCATACAAATTACAAGTAGGAATTTAGTCTATGTATATGATAATCTGAAACCGTAAGAATAGCATTTCTATGGAAAATAGCTTTAAAAATAGGGGAAAAATTATGCATAAGAAACATTATTTTACTCTGAGCACTGGAACAGATCGCCCAGAGAGCTTTTTGAGTCTTCATCTTTGCAGATATTTAAAAACTGTCCAGATATGGTCCAGGACAGCCTGATATGGGTGACCATGCTTGAACAGGGAGCTATGACAGGGTGACCTCCAAAGATCTTGACATTCTTTGATTCTGTACTTCATTATAATACAACATTAATTATAGTAACGTTCGTTATCCTGGCTGTTACAATGGTAATGAAGATCAAGTGTTTGGCTGCATTGTTTATATATAAAATGTTAAAGCCCAGGAAGAGATGAGTTCTCTTGAGCCAGAACTGAGAAAGATAATTACAAAGCATTCCTCAAAGTTGTTTTCAGTCCCCTTCCCTTGTTTAACTGCCATGGCTTACGCTTGTGGTTATGCTGAAAAGTACTAGGCTGTGTCTGAACAGCATGTGAATTTCTTGTTAAGCCAGATAGTCCTTGGTTCTTCAATTGTCAAAACACTGGAAAAGTTTGTAAGGTACTTTCCACTTGGGAGTCTTGCATTGCTGCTGAAGTATTGTGAGCAATTTGTTCCCACCTGATATTGTTAGGAAGTATTTTTAGCATCCTAATGAATTTTCTTCTTGCAATTTACATGCCTCTGATGGAGAGCAATGTTTATGCAATACCTTCAGTGAAAGGGTGCATGCTCTGAGATTTCCAGGTATAGAGGCAGGCAGCAGCCAACAGAATGGCAGCAGTTGGCTGCTGATTCTCTGTCAGATGCTAAGAAATATGGAATATAGCCTGAACATCCATATGTATACTCCAGAGCATGCCAACTCTGCGAATCTGACACACGCGCACACAACCCTCCTTGCCAAGCCAGGTGGTTCACATGGTTTAGGAAGGAATAATACTGGTGACAGTGCCTTGTTAATGATCTCATCACGCGTGGAGAGCAGTTGAATTTTAGCCTCAAGGGACAGTTGGTGAAGATGTAACTTAGTCCTTGTCCCCTGGACTCCTTTTGCTTAGGCCCAATGCTGAACTATTGAGGTTAGGACAATCATGTTCCCAGTAGTCAGGGCTGACCCCTTGCCGAGAGCAAGCACTGCCCTGACAGCATGGGTGGGGGTGGGCTCGGGGGAACCTGGGACCAGAGAGAGGGAAGAATCCAAGGATGTCAGAGTTCAACCTGAGCCTGAACCTTAGCCTTGGTCTGTGCAGGATGCTCCATCAGAAAAGAGCTTCAATAGTCCAGCTGAGCCGGAGCATATGGAGGATATAGCAAAGGGGGTGTGCCAGCTTTCACTGGCTTCTGCTGATTTGTTGATTTAGACTTCTTTTCAGCCTTGTCCTGTTTTCATCTTGTTTTATCAAAATGCTAAGAGGAACTGACTCAGATGTGCAGTCCTCACTCTTGTCTGTGATATTTCATCAGACTAAAATATTTCTTTTAACCTCCTGTAAAAAACCTGTCTCTCTCCCTTTTCCCTCTCTCTTTCCCTTCTTACGGTTGCAATTTGCTGCTACATTCATCAGTTCAACCCTAATTTAATGATTCATATAGGTCCTTTTAGAGGGGTTAAGTTACAGTAGAATAAGATCCGGTTTAGAAGTGTTTAAGCAATAAGGACTTTGACTGCATTAAACAAAGCAAGAGAAGAATGTAAGCTTCTGTTCCAGGTTATTAAAAGCAAATTTGAATGCATAAGTACAAAGCACAGAAAAAAACAATATATGATTGTAGGTTTTTGCCCAAAGCTTATAAAATGTTCTCCCTCTACTAAGAGCACTGAAACACCAGTAAAATATAGACAGGCTGAATGTTCAATGATTTTGTTGTCATTTAGGGTGTCATGGCCAGGAAAGAAATGCGCAGAAAGCAGAATTCCAGCATTCAAACATAGCTTGTGCTTTCCTTGTGTTGTCTGGTCTTCAAACAACCTGAGATTTATAGTTCACAGCGTCTATCTGGAAAATACGTTTGCTTGCAGGATCTGATAAGTCATAAAATTTGATCCTCTAAAATCCTCTGTCCTAGAGAGAGGGGAGGAAAAAAATCTATTGAAGATGAGCAGTGAATCCTGAGGACTAAGAACAGAGCTTTTCCTGTTACGTCAGTGCTGTTCTCAGCTCTAAAGTTACACAGGAGTTTTCTTCCTTCTGAGGTTCCATGAGAAGACTGTCTATGTATTCCAGGATTAGTAGTATCAACAGTCAGTTTTACTTTTTTCCCCCTTAATCACTTGTAAGTGTAGTCAAGAAGCAATGTTTTTTTGTTTTATTTTATTTCTGCTGGTTCTGTGTTTTTTTTTTTTTTTTAAATTTTTTATTTTATTTTCCTTTTCTCAGGAAAGGGAGGGAATTATGCAATCTAATCTGATTTTTCCTGTGGGCAAAAGCATTAAAAAGGCACAGGTATTTTTTTTTTAAACCCCATTACAATCACTGTGCATTAACAAGCTAATATCAATTAAAGATTTTATTTTTGCTATCTCTCACTGCTTGCTCAAGGAATTTTTTAAGTCTTAGGAAAGTTGCTTCCAAAATCTCCCTGTAAAATTTCTTCTATAATCCTTTTTCCAACTAGTCAGTCACTAGGGGGTGTGGAGTGTCAAAATCAAGAATTAAGGCAAGGCTGATTCCACTTTTCAAGATGCCTGCTGATACTTATTAGCAATGACTATCTATAAACTTCTAGTCAAATGGAGAGGGCTGGTCAGGGAGTAAAGGTACATCTTAACTATTGGGCTGAACCTTTTGCTGTACCTATCTTTTTTGTTCTTGTTACTGAACATCATCACTGTGGAAAAGATTAATCTCAACCAAATGTTTTGAGGGATGATGAGATTCACATGAATTATCTACATTTTGATTGACATTGCTCTTTAATTTTGCATGCCAGATTGGTGACAAACAATAAAATGTAACATGTTGGGGTACAGAGGCAATGTAACTCTTCTCCAATAGTCAGCTCGGCCTTCTCACGTTGAATCCTAGGAGGAGGATTTCCAGTTCCCTCTGTATAGACAAGAAATGGTTTTTTACCTTTCTGGTATTTGGGATTCAATGCAAACACAATCTGTATCAGCTATAATTTCAGATTCTTGATTAGCATGTTTTTTTCATATTCTATTATGATGGCAAATTGTCATCACAAATTGCAATTCAGTAATAGCAAAACAAAGCCAGGAGAGATTTTTTTATATATTACTTGAGGTGATTTGCTCCTATTTAAATTTGTGCAGTTTGGATTTCTAACATCATGAGAGAGGCCAAATAGTTGACGTGTGTATTTACAAGATCTGTCTCTTTTCCATAGCTTCTTTGTTGCTCCTTATTCTTCAGGTCCTCAAGAATATGTAATTTAACTCCATCTCTTTTTTTTTTTTCTTTCTATCAGACAAATGCTTTATTTTATTCTTTTCCATTGCTTCTTTTTCTCAATAATTTTCTCCATGGATTTAATACCTCTATTACCTAGATGATGTAGACTTTTATAGTCTATGTTAACTTTTATTATCTTGTTTTTTTTAAAATGAAAGTGATATCCTGTAGCATAGACAATGCTTATAATGTGAGAAATAATATGCAAAAGTCAATATAAAATTATATTAAGTAATAAATATGGTGTATAACAGTTTTTGTTATGTAGACAAACTGCACTGTACCCCAGACTGTTTTATTTTTTAAAAACTAAATTATAATTATTTAGTTTGTGGTTTATTTTTCATTTATTTTCCTAATTATGTATTTAATTTCTGTTTTTAAATGAAACTAATTATGTAGTTTAAGCACTGGCTTTTGTGTTGGGTTAGCATGATCTGGTTTTCGTAGCAGAGGGGCGGCAGGAGTGGCATCTGTGGGAAACTGCTGGAGGCTTCCTTCATGTCCGACACAGCCCATGTCAGCTGGTTCCAGAATGGACTCACTGCTGCCCAAGGCTGAGGCAATCAGGAGTGGTGCTAACCCCTGTGATAGGATATTTAAGAAGGAAAAAAAGTTGTTGTGCAGATATAACTGCACTAAGCAAAGAGCGGAGTGAAAACAAGTGGGAGGAGCAGCTCTGGAGACACCAATGTCTGTGCAGGAGAGCCAGAGCTGTTACAGCAGAGATTGTTCCAGGTGCCCCAGCAGAGATTGTCCTGCATGGTGAAAACCATGGTGAAGCAGCTGTACCCTCCATGGAGGACCACACGGATGCAAAGATGCCCCTGAAGCCCATGAAGGAGACCCACACCAAGCAGGGGGATGCCTGAAAGGAGGCTGGCAGGGACTTGCAGACCCATGGAGAGAGGAGCCCATGCTGGAGTGGGTTTCCTGGTGAGACTTGTGACCCCATGGGGAACCCATGTTGGAGCAGTCAGTGCCTGAAGGACGGCATCCCATGGAAGAGTGACCCATGTTACAACAGCAGCATTCTATGGGGAACTGTTGCAGAAGGGAAGGATTCAGGCTGGAGAATTTCATGAAACACTGTCTCCCAGGGGAGGGACCCCATGCTGGAGCAGGGGAAGGCCTTCTCTCCCTGAGCAATGGCAGGAATAATGTGGGATGAACCGACCAAAACCATCACTCCCCATCTCCCTGCACTGCTGGGGCAGAATAGGTAGAAATCAGGAAGGAGAGAAGAGTGGAACAAAGGTCTTATTTTTATTAAGGTCTTATTTTTTTGAGATCTTCTCGTTATTCTGCTCTGATTTTCTTTAGCAATAAATTCAGTTAAAATATCTCTAATTCTAGTCTGTTTTTCCTGTGCCAATATTTGGAGAGTGACCTCTCCCAGTCCTTAACATGTGAACCTTTCATTACATTTTCTCCCTGCTGTCCACTTGTGGAGGGGAGTGATAAAACAGCTTTGGTGGGTGCTGCCATCCAGCCAGGGTCAAATCACTACTGTTTTAAACATTAGTATACAGTGATGGATTCCTGACTGAGGAAGTGTAAACCTGGNACTGAGGAAGTGTAAACCTGGGTATGTAGCGTTAAAAAAAGAAAGAAAACTACTCCTTACATTGGTCTTTAGTATAAAATCAAGTCACAATATTTTTGACTATTAGACTCCTTTAAATTGGCCCCAATTAGATTGGCTAAATATTAAATTTTGCATCCATGTTTTTTTTCAACATCCATATTTTTAAACATCCCTAATACTTTTATTCCTATACTTTGTGTGATAGAAAAACAAGTTCAGAATAAATTAACTCCTTTTAGGACTGGGAAAATGTATCACTATTTTTAATTCTTCTTTATTGTTTACTTTTTTCTAACTATGCTTTCAGTTGTCATTTTGAACTGTGATAATTTTAAGTGTGTGATTTGCACTGGGAGCCCAAATTGGTGTTTTTTAGATAAAACAATATTTAATGAAATAGTACAATACCTTTTTATTTTTTCTTTTACAGTAGCCACTGTTCTGATTTTATGTTACCAAGATGTCAAGTTAAACAACCCATCTGTACTTCCTGTGAACCATGTCCTTTGTAATCTTGCAGTACAAATATTTGCCATCACAATACCTAAGCAATTTCTTAGCATTTGTTATCCTGATTGGTTTAAATTTTTTCATTTGAGATCGTTTCAAGGAGGCATGGTGAGAAGCATTGACCTGTGTTTATCTAAATTTTGTTTAGTTGTACTCGATTTGGCTTCCTTCAGCAGCCTTTCCTTTTGAGAATTTTGTGCCTGTAAAACTCTGTGACTTCATCTCCATTGTTTATAAAGGAAAATAGCAGTTAGTCTTACCTCATGAACTTACTGAAATAGGCTATGCTTACTTTAAAATGCCGTCAGTTCTGGGTAAGGTGACTGCTAGATCACAGTAGTTTTTATGACATATTAGTTTTTCTCTTTTATAATTGCTGGTGGGATAATATAAGTAGCTCAGCTCAGGGCATTGTATTTGTTCCTGATAACTGATTCCATGGTAAATCATACCAGAAAAGAACATTACATCCATCAGAATACTCAAATCCTTTCACTGTAAGCTAAGGGAATGTGATGTCTTTCAGTTTCAGACTTTTTTCCATGGTGAAGAAAACCCAAACAGCAGCCAGCGTTAGTAACAGCAATAAAAACCCCCGGTCTCATTTCAAAATCATGAGGCTAAAACATAGGATACCTATTGAAGACATTAAAAGTTTTGGTGTCTGTGCTTAGGCCTGACACAAAGAAAATTGAGAGCTTAATGAAAGCTTAATGGAAAGATGTCTAATTACATCTTTTTTTCTTATTGTTATTCATTGATACAACTACGGTTAAATAACCATACTGTTAAGAACACGGAAGCTTAATGCCTAAAACATAACATTCAGAACAAAGCTCTTCCAGACTTTACTAATACAAAAATGTTGCTATTTGACTTCATTAAAATTGCTCACAGAATCATAGAATGGTTTGGCCTTGAATGTATCTTAAAGATCAGCTAGGTGCAACCCCCTTGCTTTTTCCTCTGCACGCTGGAGAACCCCAAGTCTCTCAGGCGGTGTTCACAGGAGAGGTGCTTCTGAGTGTCTCTGTGGCCCTCCCCTGAACTCACTCCAGCAGGTCTCTGTACATATGCTGGGGATCCCAGAGCTGAACACAGTACTTGAAGTGAGGTCTCATGAGATGCAAGAGTAAGAGATTTTTCTTTCACTTGATGCATCTTTTTGATTTTTTTTGTAATTTTAAAGTTTACATTAAGTGTACTTTGTTAACTATGCTGAACTGCATTTATACTATTTATATAAATGAACACAATGTATAAACAATGCAGTCTATGAACAATACATTTATGCGAACTAAATACAATGGCAATAAATATTTCTGTAACATTGCATAATATTAATAACATCTACTTAATGTTCATTACTCTATCAAACAACTTTATGGAATTGAATTCCCCTGCCCCCATTACATTCTAACAAAATAGTACTTGATAAGAAAACTCTAACAAGCTTATTCTGTGCTTCCAGTGAAATGTTGTTCTTCAAATGAAAACAAATTAAACAAAAATTATTAATAATTTGTTTCATGTGTTGCTTATAACTCTGGTTGTGTAACCTGGAATAAGCAGCCTATAATTCAAGTCTATTTTCTGGGGACAAGTAAGGCCTATCACTCTCTTGAGGCATCAGTGGAATTTTTATTTCACTAATGTTTCATGAAAATGCCATTACTTTCTATTACTATTACCTGAGGATTATTGTTATACATCAATGCAAGTAATAAAGAACTAATATTACCTCATCTTAATAGAATGCATTCAACTTGTTGGTATACGTGTCACTATTTTGTACTACATAATTTGATGCTACAATTCTGAAATTAATAGTAACTACTATATTGCAATAAGTTGATCCCCAAAACTGTAAAGGACTAATCCCACTGCAACAGATGGGGTATTTTTATAAATGTCTGTAAAACCACTGCATTGGTCAATCTGACATTCCATATAAAGCTTACCTATTTATTTCATTGTTCCTTTATTCTTACTCTGAGGCATGAGTAAAGCATGCCTTTCAAAGAAATTACTGAATCTTCAAATATTTTATATGCTTTCATATTTTAAAAAATTTATTTTGATGGTTTATTATTAGCAATCAGTAAAGAACACAGCTTACCATTTGGATACATCTGTCTTGTTTTGCCAGTGACTGCTTCCTGGGACCTACTCCATCATTAGATGGAATAAATTCAGATGCATTGGTTTGGTACAAGGAAATATTTTCAAGGCATTATTTGAAGTTTATTATTTGTAATAAACCCTATTTTATTTTTGTTTACTTGTATCAGTCTTAGGGAAGAAAAATAGATGTCTCATATATATATTTATAGGAACTGTAATTAAAAATATGATATTATCCTTTAAATTAGAACTTCAGCTATTTACTGGATTATTTCAGCTCTCTGCAGCCTTTTTTTTTAGCTAATTGTTTCCAACATGAATGCCAAGAGCAAGTAACTGAAAGCTTTACAGTACATTGCCTACTGCACAGTAGGAAAGCTGTAACCAATTTTTAGTATATCTGCAGAGTATATAGCTGCATTCATAATTCATTTTGAAAAATAAGTTGAAATTCACTAATCAAATACTGAGTTAATCCTGAATTTTCTAATATTCAGTAGAAGAAAATATGATCCCAATTTTACTTTCTAGTTTCCTAAATGTCACTCGGTAGGTGATATGTTATAATCTTTCATCAAATCTCTGGTTTGAATGAATGTATTCTTCAAACATGGAGTTGAACACTCTACAAAAGGGCAGTTGCAGTTGATTAATATTCATATAATGAATGGCTCTTTTGCTTTGCTACACTACCTTATCTGCCCTTATAAGATGAATGGTAGAAACAACCTGTTTGTAACCTAGCAATGTCTCAGCATACCGGTTTTAATCAATACTGGTAGATAGACTACAATTTTACCCATAATTATATCTTAATGCAGACTAAATATTACTTGCATTCTTGTTTTGTAAGAAGGCAATTGATGTTTATGCTCTCGTGTCTATACTCCCTAATAGTCATTCTTCTTCTGTAGATTTTCTTCTATCTGTACAAGAATTTGTCAAGAGGAAAAATAAGATCTGAATGAGCCTCAGACAGACCGAATAATAAAAAGCAAAATACATTATGTGGTTTTAGAAAATTACACTTAAAACCACCTCTGAGATTTAAAAGGAAAACGAATAGAGATTTTAGGCAAATTACTTCCATTAATGTCATTGGGAATTCTGTGGCTAAGATCCATCTGTAGTAGTTTGCATTTTCTCTTTATTTTTTTTTTTTTTCCTCCCCCTTTTTTAAGTAGCCCTATATTGTCAGGAAATATATAACTGTTCAATAATTGTGAGGGTACCTGGAGCTTTAGGAACTCATGCATGTAAAGGAGAAGGTAATAGAATACCCATTAAATACTGTATCCTAGAGTTTCCAGGGATAATTTATTATATCAAAGTGTTGCTTCTTGGAGATCTCTTCCCCCTTTCTTTGCCTATTCGAATCTAGAGTGTTCTCAGATAATTGCAAAATGAAGATATAAATATATATATATATAGTGAATACGATTTTGAGCTGTATCGGATAAGTATATTCTTTTGCAGCACCTCACTGACTGTCCTGTGTTATTGCATTTCTTTCTTTGTAGGCTTTAAGAAATTGCATCTTATGCTGTCTATGCATGGGAAAGCAATACTACTCTGAGTGTCTGAGCATATAAAGTTTAATGTAAAATATGCACAAATAGCAGCAATCACTTCTGTAAAGTCATTATTTACGTAGCTCCTCCAGCTTAGCTAGGAAGAGCTGTAGCTTGGATTTAGCTACGTAAATTAGCTTGTAAAATCTTCAGTGTGTAAGTGGTTTTGTTCATAGTAGTACTTGTTTTAATGCAAAAGTGTTCACTTCTGCTGCTTAAACCACGCATTAAGCATCTTAATGCTTAGAATGTTATAAAAACAGCCACACTGCACAGCAGTATAAATTTGGTAGAATGTTTTTCTCTCATGTGCTGTGAAACTGACTATAACTTTTGAATGTATTTGGGCTGTCATTAAAGAACAAAGTGTGAAGACATCATATCAAAGAAGCTGTAGTTACACTGTATTTCTGTAAGAGTGAGCTGCCTAAGAAATCTATGCAGAGTAACCTTCTGTGCATGTTCTGTTGGGATTTTTTTTCCTGTACAGCTCAGAACTGTGACAATTCTAGGACAATTGATGATAATGAGGTCTATGGATAAAAGGCTAAGAGCCAGTGGAAGAGTTAATCCTTAAAGTCAGCATGTAGATTTTATTAGTTTCTTTTTTGTTGTTTGGTTTATTATTGCTTTTTTTTTAATTGTGGAAAAATGACAAGATTTCAGTAAAATGAAGGAATGTATGTTTGGCCTTTCACTACAGTTTCTTTGGGCCTGTAGAATCATTAGGACTCCTCTTGGACAAGATCTTACATTGGAAACAAAACAAAAAAAACGCCAAAAGATTTATAGTACTACTAAGCCCCAACGATTTAGTGAAATAAGAATCCTTGAAATTAAACCCCTAAACTACTACTCAGCTGCCTTTTAACTGCAAGAGTAATCAGGACTTACAGGTCCTGTAGTATGCTTATTTGTCTCAGGAGCTACCTGCAGCCTGCTGCGTGCTTTTTACACTAGGCCGCGTTGTTTTGGAAATGTGTCTATATGAATCGTCAACAATCCTACCAGAAAG
Source organism: Bombycilla garrulus (assembly GCA_013400315.1). Lineage (NCBI taxonomy): Eukaryota > Metazoa > Chordata > Aves > Passeriformes > Bombycillidae > Bombycilla > Bombycilla garrulus. The sequence continues at coordinate 1,282,024 of VXBU01003589.1, forward strand.
GAATTGTTGCTTTGAAAATGTAACTGACTGACTAAATTATCCGACTGACTCTGCCTATTTAAAAAAAGTAATGTTATTTGGTAGAATGCAATACACAGTGTATACATTTGGGATAAACAGTGTTACGTGTCATTAGCAGGAAGCTGCTTCAATTCAGTTGGTACTGAAGAAACATTGGGATTTAGACTGTAACTTTAGCCCAGAACTATTTAAGTTAGAGGGCGAAGGCTTTGTCTGCTCTGCTTTACATAATCCAAGGATGCCTTTAAGAATAATGTATGCTCTTGCAACCATCTTGGTTATTTGCTTTTATGCCAGAGAGGCCTGAATAGAAAAACCTGTCTATTTTTGTGTAGAACTGCTTCTGTCCACTTTCCGTCCATAGGAATCACAGACTTTGTTGAAGCCTGGTCTAGAAATAGTTTACCTTCAGAGTAGGAAGATGATGATGAACTTTCTCATATCTTTATTTCTTCTCTGCTTCCCCTTTACTTTTAAGGGATTGTAATCTGCATGCAGGAGGGAACAACTACTTCAAATTCTTCTTCCTGAGTCTGCCATGATTGTTCTTCATGTTCCTCAGGGACCTAAGTCAGCAAACCAAGAAACAAATCAGTGTATTTCACAGTTTACCCTTCCTGTCTCTGTGGCTGGGCTTTTCTTGGTTTGGTTTTGGTTTTAATGACAATCATTTCACTCTTGTATTGAGGCTCCCCAAATACTGTTGGGTTGCTTTCATATAGATTCATGATTTCAAGGCTTTATGTTTTCTCCACAGGCCTGTGTAAGGCTTATTCTTAACACTGTAATATTTAGCAATATTCCTGGGAATTCCATTAATTCTGAAAACTTCAACAGCTTTATATATTACCTTATTTTTGCCTGGCAACCTTGCTTCACATCGTTTCCTTCACACAATCTTGTATTCATGTGATGCCTTAATCAATACAAGAACAACCTGTGGCATATTATTTTCTCAGAATTTGCTGCTATAAATGGTGGCAATCTCTAAGAAGACTGGGCTGTGTATGCAGAATACCAGTTCAAGAATCCTGCTGCAAACATTAAACTAAAAAGCTTTCTGCAGTAAATAGTGTTCTGACAAGAGTGAAAGGAAAATGGTTCACTTTTTGAACATTCTTTCTTCCTTACCGTAGTAAGCAAGGCCTTGCTTATTGCTGCTTAACAGAATTGCTTTACAAATGTAAATAGCATTGCTTCTGCTTTGCATACATTTTAGTTTAAATTTCAATTGTACTGCAGTTGCTAAGAGTGTGCTGAAGTCTGGTTTTGTAAAACTTCTTTGAAACACAAATGTTCAGCCTAATGTCATTGATCAAATTGGGTCTGAGAATAGTTTACCAGATTGCTTTGTGTAGTATGTGTGCTGGTACTCCCTGGCTGTGACCATGCTGCTATTTCACCCATGACTAAAAAGTTTCTGTACATTTGTAATTCAGATTTCTTGTAATTAAAATTGTTGTATTAATTTAAGTGAATATATTTTTAATTCACTCACTATAGCTTGTACATGTTTTAAAAATAATAACTATTCTGGTACCTCTCCTAATGAAATACTTTCTTAAATAAAAAATTATCCCATTATTATTGTAATATATATAATATCCCTACTGCAGAATTGGCCATAAAGGTAATGGACACAAAACTGATTTTCTGCATTTAAACTGCATGTCTAATAGTAACTTTTCATTATAAAATGTGAGAATAGCAAGTAACTTTGCACTCCCTTTTTCATCAGCTTCTGTAATTAATGGTGTATGTTTATTAAATTATTTAAATGTTTGTCACGTGTCAAGGACAATCTGCCACATGCTTTACACTAATTAGTACTTTGTTTATTTTAGGAATTCGATTAATTCAGCAGCTACTTTTTAAATAGAGCCAGCATAGCAAAGGGGGCTTTGTCTGAGTTTTGCGAAGACAAGGCTCCTCTTTATTAGTAGTGCACTCTGGCAAACACATACCCAGATCCTCAGCAGATGGTTTAGGCAGAGCCATAAGTGGGGTTCTGTATGACATCCAGTTAGGTAGTTTGTCTTTTAAAAACCACAGAATTAAGTGGCAGTCAGAATGCTTCTATGTGCAACATCCAAGGTCTGTAAACAGTAATTTTCTTTCCAAAAGGGAAAAAACAAACAAAATTCACGTTATATATTTAAACGAAGCTTAGAAATGAGCTTTAGTGTTTAGTGGTTGGTGTATTTTCTTAGTCCTAGAAAGTCATCTGCCTTTACAGATCAGCTCTGGTCTTTCTTATAAATAGTTTTGTGCCTTCTTGGTACATTAAGAGTTCCTTTGACCCTTCTCTATACCCCTTATTGCTAATATGAAGCCCTTCTAAGTAAGACTTGGTACTATGCCAACCCTCTTTAGAAAACATGGCATTTCTGAATAATGATGGGATAAAAATATTTTAAGAATTGTTTCTAGTGTTTGTGTATTAAGACAAAAAAGAGAATAACACTAGAAAAGGAGCTTTTTGTACCTTGGAAGAACATTTGTGTATATTTAAATAAGTTTCTTTGCAGAACCTCATTTGATTTATATTGGAAATAGTTTATAACTTATGATTTTTAACAATAATTTTAATTCTCAACCATCTATGATCTTTTACAGTTCACAAACATAACAGAAAATCTGACATTGTCTCCATGAAAAATTTTCTTTAAATTCAGCCTTTTGAGCACGCAGGAAAAGTTTCTTTAGGGCTCTAATACGTTCTGCATCGATACATTTTATCAGGCTGATACTTTGTAATGCAACACAAAGCCATAAAATGCAGTGCAACCTGGGTGATTAATTTGTTTGGGGAGTGTTAAATTCAGAAGTATTTTGCTGTATTGAAGCTGATAAATATATCCTAGAATGCAAAATGGTTGGTTCTGTCTACAGATGGCTCATATCAATAGGTACCAATGTAGTATTGTAGTTCATGTGATCATTCTGGACATATATATCCAGAATGATTACATGAATGAAGATATATATATGTGTGTGTGTGTATAAAAAAATTGTTTAAAATTTATTTCTATATGATTTTTGATTGTTAACATGTTAGGTAAAAATATTTTATGTATCATAATGCAATACAGGAGAAAAATAACAGAAACATGTGTCATAGTGGGTTTGTAAAGTCCTCCACACAAGAGTTTATACAGAGGTTTTGCTTAATACCGCGATGCTTGCACATTTATATACTTTCTAATAAGGATAGAATTTTGTTTTTTTCAGCCCAGCTAGCATTAAAAGCCTAACACACTGCACAAATGGAGGCGGAAATAAATGTCAATATGAACAATTAATTTACTTAAAGTTTAAGAAGTTTGCTAACCTCTCTCGCATTCCAACACGCTGAAATTTTGTTTTAATTTTTTTATGTGTTTCCCATCAAGATGAGCAGTTCCTATTTCCTTTAACATCTGAAATTAATTTTCTGAAATTATAGGTGCTTATCGTGTTGGCTCACTAGCATAATTCATTGCTTCTTAGTGATTTTCTACAGAAAATATTTCACATAATTAATCTTTTAACATTAAGGAGAGATCTGTATTTAATTCACCCTCAGCATAAACTTGTCTTCATTTTTTAACTCTGTGTTTTCTATTTAAAAGTCTAACCTAGAAAGATTTCTCTAGGCAGAAAGCTATTTTCTGAGTTCAGAGATGCTACACCCAGACTAATTACTGGTTAATTTTGAAATAACTTGAGGCAGAGAGACTTCTCTTTCTATTTGGATGCTCTTTGCTGCTACCAAACATCTTGGCCCGAGGTTGGCCTATGATCTGCTAAGAAAGTATTTTCTTTTTAGTTTGAATGGCAGCTTAAAATTAAAATTTGAGGATTTTGAGAAAGCTATGCCATGAAACTTTGCTCCAAAATCTTCAGCTGAAATTAAAGAAAATAAAGATATTAGAATAAAAAATAGGTCTGAAAAGATATTTTCAGTTAATGCCTCCTTTCCTTGAAATCTTAACACAAATCATTAAAGAAAACCCTCAACAAGTTTTTTAGTTTTTGAATTTCATCCAAATAATTTTGTTTCTGTTCTAAACTTTGCCAAGTCTGTTGCACTCTCTTCTTCCTAAAAAGTTATTCTTATCCTAATTAGTGTTTCTCTTCACCTTTGATATCAATATTTGACTGTTAATATTGCTTTCCTGCGAGGCTACTTGGGTCTAATAATCAATTCTTGGATTAAGTCTTTAGAATCTATTGCAGCTTTTTTGGCAAACAATTCTATTCTTCTGATTTCAAACTAAAGAAGGGAGAGAAGACGAGTGAGTTTTGTGGAATTGAACAGTGTCTGTGGAGCCCATAAAATTGCACTGTCTGGATGCTGACACAACTTGGCTGCATCTTGACTCTAAATCTTGGTGGTTGGTTTATTATTTTAATAAACGCAGACTTCTTATCATGAACGAGATTCCTCCGAGTTTACACTGGCCTATTAAAGTCACTCCATGACTTCTAAAGATATATAAGATAAAAACTAAAAGCAAGTTTTCCTTTAGAAGACTAGAAGAAAGTACTAGACAGATCCTCTAAACCAAATGTCGATTGTAGTGTAAAATGAAACCTGAA
>VXBU01003590.1:5018-30710 GCA_013400315.1 Bombycilla garrulus
CACAACCACAACCACCACCAAACCAACACCCACCACACCAAAACCCATCACAACCACCACCAAATCAACACCCACCACACCAAAACCCATCACAACCACCACCAAACCAACACCCACCACACCAAACCCCAGCACAACCACCCCTACAGCCAAGCCAAAACCAACCACAACTATGGCCAAGCCAACACCCACCACACCAAAACCCACCCCAACTGTAGCTAAGCCAAAACTTGCCACAGCCAAAACAACACCCACCACACCAACATCTGCCACCACTACAGCCAAGCCAACTCCTGCTGCTACAACACTAGCACCTGCCACAACAGCAAAGACACAGCTGAAAACTGCCACAACCACAAAGCCAGAACCAGAAAGACTTGGTCCTACTGAGGCAACCGGGATCACTCTGTCCTTTGAGCCCACCTTAGACCCAGATTATGAAGTATCTCCAGAGGCAGACACTGGAGAGCCTCTTAGCTCCTTCACTACAGAGGATCCAGCCTCGTTAGAAAGCATGGGCACAGCCTTCAGCCCCAGATCAGTCCCAGAAACAAAGAAAGGTGTCAAAGAGGATGGGAAAGAGGAATCAGCTTTTTCCAGCCCATCTCCATCCCTCAGCCAAGCTGTTCCGGAGATGAAGTTAGGTTTCAATAGAGCTGAGCTCATAACCCCCTCCAAGTCAGTGGTCCTCAGCCCTGAAGAGCCCACGTTCTTGCGCTTAACATCATCTTCCAAAGACAAAAAAGGGCCAAGCCCCCATTTCCAGACCTCCCTCTCAGGTAAGGCAACCGTGGAGTTTGTCCTGGCATGGACACTTGGACATTCAGGGATCCCCAAGCAGCATGGAGAGGGCTTGGGAGGAGCAGTGTCAGACTGGTCCTTTGGATCCTCCCCTTGTATGTGGCACCAAGCCTATTCCTCACTCTTTGCTCTAACCCTGAGGGGCTGGTTGGATGTCCCTGAAGCATGGTCCCGTTCACAGCCTGCTCCCACTAACGCACAGCTTCCCTGGACCAGAGCTCTGCTGCCTCACGGTGCCTCAGAGCACATCATGGCACGCCTGCATGAGTGGGAGTTTCTCTTCAGGCAGATCTTTCCCTCTAACTCCACATTTTCCTCTTCTTTCAGCAGGTGCCCTGGACGCAGAAGAACTGGAGACAAACTCAGACCAGACAAGTGTGGATCCACCCAAAGATGGAGCCCCCAGTGCCTGCCTGGGGCTTTCACTCTTCCTCCTCCCCAGTGCCATCCTGCTGGGCCTCCTGCTCTGAAGGCTCTTCCTCAGCTGTCCCTGCAGCCCTCACCAAGGCTTTTGTCAGTGCTGGTTGTTCCACAGCCCTGCTGGGCTCAGGAGACTCCTTGGACAATTCCCACGCTCCCTCCTTACGCTGCCTTCTCTGCTGCAGCCCCGGCGAGCCAAGGGCAGCCGGCAGTCCCGGGGGAACTTTGTCCCCTTCCTGAGGAGACCTGAGGGCAGGAGGGTGTTTGCCATAATGCTGGTGACCTTGGACGCTTCTCCTTTCTCCTGGCTTCTGTTCCATTTCCAGGCTGGAAGTGTTGAGCTCTCCCAGGAGCCCACAGACCCACATGGCCGGCAGGCCCTGCCACGGCGTGACCCCGGGGACAGCAGGGTGACTTGGGGACAATGAGACATGGTGGTTGGCTTTGCTGTTTGTAGATGAGGCATGGTGGTTTGCTTTGGTGGTTTTTTCCCATCAGAAATTATCTTTCCCTTCTCAGTGTGTCCACCTCAATTTTGGACAAGTTTACCTCTTTCCCTTTTTGTCCAAATGGAGTGGCTGTTTTGAGGATTTCTGTTTCCTCCTGGTTCTGGTGCAGCTCTGGCCAATACTACCCAGCTGTTCCCCCCTCTTCTCCTCACACTCTGCAGCCCTTGCCTCCTCCAATGCCACAGATTTATTTTACGCCTGTGCCTGCACCTGTGTGCATGCACAGAAGAGAAACCTTCAGAGCTGAGCGAGGCCATCAGCTCCTTCATGTGGCTTTTCCCTGCATGGCTTCATTCTTTGCATAATTTCAGTGTATTTGAATTTATATACAGATTCCTCTTGATGTGTAACTTGTGTGTGTGGTCAAGGAGAACAAGTCCCCACGGGTATCCGTACAATCTGAGCTCCAGGGATACAGGTGATGCTGTTACAGGTTATTGGTGGCTCCTGGGCCTGTTGCAGGACCACTGGCATTGTCTGGGCCGCTGTGTTTGGTTACCCCATGTCTCTCCCCCCTTCACCTGAGGATTCCCAGTCGGGTGTGTTAAATATGTGACAAGCTTTGCAGAGAGGGGGAAGGAAGATAACGAGGAGGTACAGCCCCTTCTCTGGTCATTGCAGCCTTTCATTTCTTACAGATAAGGTGGAGGATGACATGAAAGCCATTATTCAGCTCCTCCACTGCTGCTCTGTCCTGTGCATCCCCAGAGCATGCACTGAATAAATCCTGTTGTGAAAGTCTGTTCACACTCTCTCTGGGGGATCTGGACACCTGGGAGCCACTTATTATACCTGTAAATGCTCTTAATTATGTGCTTACATAGAATTGCTAAAAGACAACATGACTTCTGTGGGTCCTGAAGGGGTTTTTTGGCTTTCCAAAAGCATCCATGTGTTGTTTTTTGTAAGGGTGTAACTTAATGTTTTTAAATCTGTGTAAAAGCAGCAGGAGGCCATGGGGATTGAGGATGACATAGGGAATTTTTCTTGAGCATCCAGCTGAGTGTAAAGTAAAAATGTGTCCCCACCAGAAATTCTTGGGCAAGGAAAGCAAGAGAAAAAGCTCAAAGGAAAAAAAAAAAAAAAGAAATAAAAACCATGGCTAGAGCATTTCTGGTTCCCTGTTTTAGGAAGCCCACCACAAGCCTCTCACACCCTAAACACACATAATTTCATCTTTGCAGGACAGAAAAAAGTTAAATACAAGTGTACATCTCCAGATTCTGTTTTTCTAGAATTTTCACCTCAGAACATCCATTAGGGAGCAGCAAAAGGGGAAAGAGCCTCGCCAGGCAGAATCAGCATTGCAGTGATGCTGATATCTGACTTCGCCTTTTGTTTTTCCCCATCCTCCTGCCCATGCTTTTCCCAGCAAAGCCGCCCTGCAGCTCCACATTTCCTTCTCCCGAAGCCCTGCTGCAGGAGCCCGGCAGCAGCAGCTGTCCTGCAGGAGCCCAGGGGTGTTCTGAGCTCACTGGCCAGGGCAGCCCGGCCCGGCGGTGACCAGCAGATGGCACTGGGAGAGGCACCGCTGAGAACTGGGCAGCTCAACTCGCCCCGCTCACCCTGCCCGCAGTTCTGAGCTCGATTCCATCGCCAGCCTCAGATGGACTCAAGAATCAGATTAAAAAGAACCTCGTGCCCAGGTGCCGGGGCTGCTGCACGCTCTGGGAGCAGGCTGAGCTCCTGCTGCCGAGCTGCCCTTGGGGGAGAAATCCATCCCTGCCTCATGCACAGATGAGAAAAATCCAGCCCCAGAGGCTGCTCCTCAGCCGTGTGAGGGGAGAGGGGCCAGAGCTGGGAGAGCATTTCAGGACCTCATCTGGTTTTGCATCTGTGTGAAGGACAGTGCAGCATTCCCTGAAAGTTCCCTAGAAACACTCCAAAGAGCAGGAAACCATTTCTCCTCCCAGCAAGATCAGGGCACTCAGGCAAGCCCTGATTTTTTGCAGTGCTGGATCCCCCACCCTGCTGAGAGCCATCGAGGCACAACGGTGCTGCTGATTGACAGCCACCAACATAATTTGGGACTGAGGTGTTTTATCCCTGGTGTGGAGCTATGAATCTTGTGAAAAGTCGGGAGTTTTGTTTTCCTGAAGGTTTTGACTTGTGGAGACAGGCTGTTGTGCAAGGACCTATTTATAGAGTTCCTTGCAGCAGCAAAGTCCAACCCAGAAGGAAATCCGCTTTCCTCTTGCCCTGCTCCCCGGGACAGCGGGGCTGAGCCTGCCCACACAGGCCTTTGGGGGCTTTGGCTTCAGCCTGAATTTGGGCCTTTTGGCAAGGGCAGGGCTTGCTGTGGTGCTCAGGACAGGACACAAACATTCAAAGAAGACTTTTGCAGCATTTCCACTCCATTTCTGGGCTGGGCATAAAGGGGACTCTGGCACGGGGCTGATCCTGGCAAAGATTCTGCCAGGTTCTCAGAGCCCCATGGCCCTGTGTGGTGGGAGGAGGAGGCATTCACCTCCAGCTGGGCTGGCCTGGGTTAAATGGAGGGATTTGTGGTGTTGATGAGGCCTGGCTTCTTTGTGAACCTCCCCTGCTTGGTTGCCTCCATCCCTGGGCCTGTTTGCAGCAGCGACAGGGAGGTGTTTGCTGCTGGCTGAGTGAGAGGAGGTTCCTTTGCTTCAGCTCCTGAATCTCCTGTGAATGCTGTGGCTCAGAAAGGTTGGGGTGAGCACACACACCCTGTGTTTGGGGTATTTGCGTTTGGGGTTATGCTGCTGGTCGGTCCACCCAGCTTCCAAGTATTCCCTCAGAGTGTTTGTGCTGAAAGTGCTCCCGTCCCACGATGTTCTGTGAGGGTCTAGAGAGGACCCACCTTTCCTGATCTTGCTTCCTGACTGCTTTTTGCTAAGTGAAGGTGCTTACTCCTCCCTGCAGTGTGGTCAGGGTGATGTGGCTGCCCCAGTGCCACGCGCTGTGGGATCCTGGCCAGTGAGTCAGGTGGGTGTCCCACATATCCATGGGTGTAAGCTCAGCCAGGCTGGTCACTCTCCTCCTGGGCAAAGCTGCCCTTTCCTTTGTTCCAGGACACATTGGAGCAATTAAACATTACCTGAGCTGGTTTTTTAGCCTTTGATGGGATTTATTTGGGTAAGTGGACCCTGGAAGTCTCTGTGTTATCCTCTTGCTGGTTTAAACATTATAAACGTGTTTATAGCAAGGACTATCCAGAGCAGAGCGAAGCCCAACCTGCAGCTCTTGAGGGTGAGCTTGGGCTTTGTGTAGGAATTGTGCTGAAAATTTGTGTCAGGAAAGCACCTGCTGACAGCCAACACAGATGATCTCAGCAGCCTGGCCAACTCAGTCTGCCCAAAGTCCTCATCCTGTGGCTTCCCTTTCACACCCACGATTTTGGTCAGTCAGGAACACTGGCCACCCCTTGAGAGGTCCCAGTTCATCAGCCAAGCTCACTTCATGGCAATAAAAAGACTCTGTTTTTAAAAAGTCAGACCAAGTTTATTTTCACAAGGGAGTATCTCCAGTAATATTTTATTCATGGCTTCCAGCTCACACAGTTCCACTGTTTGAGATTCTCTGTGTTAGTACCAATGCCACGGAGGGGGACTGAACTGATTCCATCTGGAATGTGTGGGATCAGCTCTTTTCCAGGGGACACCTCTCCAGATGAAGTGGATATGCCACCCTGTTCCCATGCTTGTGGTGCTATTTTGGTACCTCCCAAGCAATCTGCGGGCAGCAGCCCTGCCCCTGAGCAAGCAGCTGGAGGATAATAATGCAGCTCTGAGGACCAAGCTGTAGTTTTGCACAGCAAGTCGCCAGGACTGCTGAAAAGCCAGATTTATGGAGAGAGGGCTGCATTCCTTCGCCGCTTGGAACTGCAGCATCCCCCACCCACCAGCTGTGTCCCAGCCCCGCTGCAGCTACGCCCTGTCCCAGCAGAGGGGCCTGAAATGAGCTGCTTCGTTCTGGGGACTCCCACGGCCCCGGCAGCCAGGTCTGGCTCTCCCTGCGCCTTTGCTCAGGGTGAAATTTGAGGGCTCCAATTTCTCTTTGCTCTCTCTCCCTCCCACTTCATCTGAGAAGGTGTCCTCTGCGTGCCCTCGCTCCCCGGTGTCTCGGATCTCACGCGTCTCCCTGGCAGTAAGATGGTCGTGATAATGGCCTGAAATGTCCTTCCTGATGCGGCCCGGATCGTGTTACAGCTCCACTTGCGGTCCTGATCCTACTTACTCTGGAAATCGGCAGAGGGATAGTCCCATCTGCTCCTAAGAAAGAGAAGAATTAACAATTCCCGTCCCTTGCCAAGGGCCAGAGCTCTGAAGCCTGATGCCTTCTTGCATGTCTGCTGTCAGGTGACAGTGCCTGGAGAACCCAGAAAGATTAGAACCTGCTCCCTTTGGCTCAACTCTTCCCTACCTGTCTCCACTTTAGGACAAGATTTTAGTCTGAATCATTGGCTCATCCTATGTAAATACCCAAGAGCCCTAAACTTCCCTGACAGGGTTTGCATGTGAGTGAGTTCAGTTGATAAGGGATTACCAGATCAGAAAGAACCATCCTCTAACTCTGTTCCATGGGACAGGCTGGGAACTCATCCAAAACAAAAAGCACTTCCTGAGCAGGGGCCAACCAGCCAAATCTGATCAGCTCCCAGGGCTCTGAGTCCAAGGGCTAAGCTTGCCCTTGGGTCTGGTTCCAAACCCAAACTTCAAAACGGGCACAACAAAATTAAATCATGAGCTCAGATCCGTCCCATTTATACCAAAGTATCTGCTCTCCTCCAGACCTGAGGACAGAGCAGAAAAGATCAACACACTTAAACACTTCATAATTTGAGCCCATCTCCTGCAAAAAAAGAATAGAATTGAACACTGGGAGCTGCTGTGCAAACTCATTTTCCTGGTTCTCTTGCACCTTAATGAGAGGTTGGTTCCCTGGAAGCAGGTGGCTCCATGCTCCAGTGCCTGAGGCATGAAGCAATTCCTGGAAGAATGCAATTCTGGATGCTGTAAGAGAAACACCCACTGAGTTGTTTAACAATGCCACGCTGAGTTTTTGGATCCTCAACAAAAGAAGCAATGCCGGGAGCTCCTCCGGTGGTTTTGCTGCTCTTTAAGGAAGGCAATAGACTGTATAGTTATCACCTGAAATGGGATCAAATCCCTCCCACCAAACTATACAACCTACTACCTCACCTCCACAGAGCAGAGCAGACGATCAGCGGCACGAATTTGCTTTACTTGCACCACCTGCCCCCACACCTGGTGTAGAAGTGGATGAGCAGACCTGAAGACCTGACTGTCTCCTTAGGAAAGACAGTAGATTGTATAGTTAGCTCAGAGGGAGGACCGGACTCCACAACTATTCAATCTACTACCTCAGCCTCAAGGACAGCTTGGGACCGTGGCAGCCTAAGGCACTGAGATGATCCTGATCCAGGCACTGGGGTGATCCTGATCCAGGCACTGGGATGATCCTGATCCAGGCACTGAGATGATCCTGATCCAGGCACTGGGATGAACATGATCCAGGCACTCGCTGCTCCACAGGTCCTGCAAAGAGAAATGCATGAAAAATCAGAATTCTTGATGGCAGAGGAGAGGAATCACATCCAACCTTGTCCTGGAACTCTTTCTCCTTCTTCAAACCTCCTTCAGCCCACTTGGACTATACTTTGTGCTTGGCAATGACACTGGCTGCAGACTTCATGCACCCAAGGGTGCACAAAAGCAGCAGCCCTGCCCTTGGAACCCGGGGCTACACATGGAGGTAGCAGAGCTCTCGGGAAGCTGCAGCAGCGCCAAGCACACCCAGCCAGGCTGACCTCACCTCCTGAACACACAGCGTATCTAGAACAAACCTGCCAGACCAGATAAGAGAATCCATCAATTTAGCTGCTGTGCACTCCAGGGAATTGAGCAGATTAGAAATAACTAAGTACAAGGAAGCTTTTAGGCTGCAAATGTAATGGTATCGAGTACATCAAGGCAGATCTTATTTCCTAAACAAATGAGTGCAACATGCAGCCGTGCTGTCCCTCTAATGCTCCAGCCCAGCCAAGCAGTATTAGCATGGATCTGAGACAGACTGGCTTCCCCCCAAGCCCTTGGCTCACCTTCTGAGGCTTCTTCACTCTCTGTACACCCAAATACAGAGGCGAGGTATTCATATGGCAGTTTGAAAGGAACGCGTGAGGCTCTTTTGCAAGGAGAAAGAATTCCCCTTGGAGATTAAAGGAGCCCTAACAACGAGGGAGCCACACCAAGCAGACTGCGTGTGCAGCCCAGCACGGACCCAAGGGATAACTTCCCATGGGAGCTCAGCAGGAGATGTCCCCAACCTCCACAAGCATCTGCTGAGTGCTGTGCTGGGAGAGGAGGGGGCTCAGGCAGAAGTCTCCAAAGGGATAAAAGCTGCCTAATGCTTTGTGCTTCCACAGCTACCAGGCAACAGCCTAAATATTCCCCCAGCTTTGGTGAACTGCTGTAGCTGGAATCATGTGAGAGTCCAGGACGGCCTCAGGCACAAGGATATCTCTGCAGCAAGGGTTGGGAAGTGCCCTCTTCCAGAGCTCTCCACAGGCTCTCCTCACTGGCATTCAACACAGTCCGGGTAATTCTCCTCATTTCCTTTGACAAACTGGTCCTACCCACTGTGCTGGACCATCTGGCCCAGGCCTCTCCTGGTGCAGCAGGGTCTGAGCAACGTCAAAACCCCAACGTGGCACAACCATCTCCTCCAGCACTGAGGTGCCCGGCCCACCCCTGGTGCCAAGTGCATCCCAAGCAGCCTCCTGATGGGAAATGCTATTTCTCCTGTTTTCATCAGCACAGAAAGTGATGCACAGGGGTTGCACATCCCTCCTCAGCACATGCAACACCAGCCAGAGCTTCGGTGAAGTGACGGGCAGGCTTAAGGGTCCTTGGGGACAGAAGGGTTAGTTTGAACTAAATGTTTCAGCTTCTCAAAAATTAAGCTGCTGCCACAAGAATCAAGCAGAAGGGTGGCAAGAAAGCCAACAGATGCTGCACTGGTCAAGGATTGGGAGGGTGGGTGGTCTAGATGATTCCCGGGTGATACACAGAGGCAGAGGATGCTCATCTTCTCCAAAGAGATTTTTAGCAACTGACGTGGAGGAAATATTTTTCCTGGTTCCCAATCTAGTGGTTTATATTACTTTAAGCACATAAGCCAAATGTATCAGACAGGAATTTCAAAGGTCACTCTTGATACCATTGCAGACAACAGGCACTTGGGCCGATCTCAAACTGTTGGTGGGAAATTGCATTAAATAACTCTGAGTTCACATAGATGTAATTATACATGGAGAGAGAGAAAAAAATCCCTTCTGACTTCTATAAGTAAACCTGAAAACAGAAGACTTAATTATAATAATTGTCTTAATGAGTATAGGTTTTGGGAATACCCAGCTGCTGACTCTGGAATCCTGATTTTAGCAGGATCTGTGAAAAAAAGGAGTCAAACAGGAGGATTTATGGATCAAACAGGGAGATTTTTTTATGCCCAGTAAGGACAACTAAAAGCATCCTACCCTTAGTATCGCTGTCACACTTGTTTGTCTTACACAAATTGCAATGACAGGAATTCCCTCTCCCCATGGCCTGAGGTCTAAACCATCAAGACAAAAGAAGGGGAAGGAAGGAGATGTGCCCAAATTTGCCTGGATGTGATGCAGCTATGCAAAATTCTGCATAAAACAGCCAACAGGGTCTGTAGGAGTCAGAGACCCACACCCAAAGCCTCTCACGGCCTTCTATGATTAAACCCAGTTCTGAAAGATTTTTGGATACTTGATTGCCAAGAAATTCTTTAAAAAACACCATTTTCTGTGCAGGCCTTAAGGCAGTGGCCCTGTAATTTTCACTTTCCAGATTCATATGGATCCCTCAAAATTGATCAAATCTGATTTCTGTGAAAACACTTCACTGGTTTCTGCAGCCATGGCACGAAGGTCCCTGTGCACAGAGTGTGTCACTACATGGCCCCTCTGTCTACAGGTGCTTGGAGGGGTGAGGAAAACTGGCAAGTAAAGGGAATTGGTTTTTTATTCACAGCAAAATGCTCCAGGCTGGAATAAAAATGGCATTTCCAGTTCAGCTTTCAGATTTGTTTTTGGGATCAAGAAGTGACCTAAACTACTCCTCATTTATCAGGGCTCAGCGTGGCCTGTGATAACCCCAGCAGAAAACCCAAGATGATGCCCCCCAAATTTTGAAACAGCTTTGCACCGGAGATTCCTGAGCACGGCCAAGTGTCTGTGTTCAAAAAGAGCCCACCTCAGAGAGGAGCTGGAAAGGCTCCGAAGCCTCGAGGAGCTGATCTGGTTTATTAAGGAGCACTGAATGAAATGGAGGAGGGGGGAGGAGGAAACCATAAAACAACAAAGTCTCTGCTTTAAAAGCTGACACCACTTTCAGCCTTTGTGAAGCTGCGGTCGGTGCCAAAACGTGCCAGGGACGGGGAGGGCTTCTCAGGGGGAAATCAGGACCCTGAGTCTCCAAGAGGATTTTCAGTCTCCTGGAGCTGGGGCAGAACCGGCCGCGACTCCCTGGAATGGCGGCGTTGGCACAAAATGGCCGAGTGTGGCCATTTTGTTCCCTTGGCTTCGTGTCCTCCCAACCTGGCTGGGATGGAAAAATAAAAACCAAACAGACCAAAAAAAGAAATTTAGAAATCAAACCCAAAATAAGCCAAAAGAAGCGTGGAAGGTTTTCAGTAACTCCCCAACATTGTGGGGACCCACAGCGCCAATTGGAGCTGCTGATCCGGCTGGCGGCGAGGAACCCGCTCACACGAAAAGCAGAAAACAGACCAAAAACCCATCTTGGACACACCCTGTGCCACGGGAAAGCAATAAAAAATGACATTTGCCAAACTAGCCATGAAGACAAGTTGTTTATAACTTCTCCCAGGACAGGCAAACCTCTCAGCAAAGCAAGGCCAACCATCTCCGCAAACACCCCATCCTAAAGTCAGTATTAAATATCACACTTTGAAACACTCGATCAAAGGCACCGTGAATAGGGAAAGAGAGATGGAAGTAAAAATATTTACAGTTCAATCCTGCAACAGCCCCCATCTCTCAGCAATGCTTTTATTCCACACACTTTTAATGACATAGGGAATATTTCACATTAACTTTGTCATTGCATTTATTATTAAATAATTAGCAGGTATCTTTATAAACAGCTGCTCATCACTTAGGGGTTGTCTTGAGTCCTATCAGATGTTTCTAAATATCTGATCATTATTAACAAATCTGATATTGTTATCTATAATGCAGATATAACCTGTAACCTGCTTGTTATATGACTTATCTTTTATTAACCCTTCCTAAATGCATTATTAAAGGTTGCCATAAAGGTAATGGTTTTTCTAAACATTTGTGTATTTTCCTTGTAAATTTGTATATACCTCACCCTCTCCTGAAGAAAAGAAAAAAAATCCCAGAATTTTTGTCATAAAAGATAGGCGCTACTGATACTTCACAGAGTAATTTCTAAATGCTAAATAATAAGAGGAAATTTTTAGTATTTTAGTAAATACTAAAAATAAGAGGGAAAAATATCCTTCAGGCTTATTTTTACCTGTTCTGCACTCAATTCTATCGGTTAAGTCAAAAATCTAAGAAAGAACATTTTTTTTCTGTAATACTCTATAAAACAGTTCTATTAATACTGTTAATCTTCTCAATGTTCAGTTCATAAACTGTTCATGAAAGGTGTGCAGGTAATGCCCACCTCTAATGTAGATTTGGGCCAAAACATCAAATTTGCACCGTGAAGCACCCGCCCAGTGCCCGCCCGTGCAGCCCCGGCTCCGGGACCACCGTGGCCCTGCCATTCTCTCTATTGTCTGTTTGCAAACAAGCCAAGGGGATATGGAGGCAAATCAAATACCTTTCTGTGCAAGGAAAGCCATTTCACCTCTTTCTGCTCTCCTTCCCAGCTCCGCTCTGCAAGTATCTGCTTCTCTCCACATGTCTGGAAAGCCACTCAAGGAACAGCAGGACGATCATTCCAACACCTTATCAGAGCCTGATCCCCCCCACGCCACAGGGCAGGGATCTCCTCGGAGTGTCCACGAACAAAGCAACGTGGCTACTAACGCCAAGACATCCAGGCTACTGAAGGAAATGCAGAATCACTTAAAAAAAAAAAAAACAAACCCACTTTTATTTGGCGCATGTTCTGGTGTTTTTGCCCTGCTTCTGCGCAAGATTTTATGGTAACGCCACCAAGTTGCTTTAAACTTTCAAGGCGTGTTCCTGTTGATGGTGTTTCTGTTGTGTATCACACCTTAAGGTGTGCAGGATACACACAGAGTGCAGTAAACAGCTTGTGAGCACAGTACAGCTCCAGCCTTGGGAGAAAAGCAAGGGTTTAAAAAGCCAAGAACAGCTATTGCTTTAAATATTTAAATTAAGATGTTTTTATTCCTGAGATGAAAACTTTCAAGGCAAGAAGGCAATAAACAAAAAATCCCTAAAAAAATATCCTCCAGATTACATCAGCTAAATCCAGGCAGTGCCAGCTCGGTGGAAAGGTCAGATCCCGTATGCACCAAAAACAAGAGGACACACAACAGGTTAAAACGCTACCGTCCGGCAACGACCGGCTCTGGTCATACCAAGCCGATGTGTAAAACCATCCGCCCGTCCAAAAACAAATTAAGACAACAGTGCTCTCTGGTACTTTATAAATCCAGAAGAAAGGAGGGCTGTTTTATTGAATATAGCGAACAAACCTTTCCGTCCGGCTATTCCGTGCAGCCCCGCGGCTCTGCGTGCACCGAGTAGCCCTTACGCTGCTCGTACAAAAGCTCAGTTTGGCAATTCCAGGCATTTTCAGTGCTCAACATACGCCAAAACTACCCACTCTCTGCCTCTGCCTTTGGTCTCGTTCCAATATGTCCTTTTTTTTTTTTTTTCTCTTTTTTTTTTCCCTTTCTCTCTCTCTTGCTACAGCCGGTGCCACGTAGAGACGGGAGAGCTGGGCTCGGACATGGCCGCAGCCTCCAAAAAAGAGCCAAGTCCCAGCGTCCTGGCTTCCCCCTTCCAGACGGGAAACAAAATGGCCATGGAGCAGCCATTTTGTTTGCTGCGGGATGGGAGGGAGAAGGGAAGGGAGGGGAGACGCAGGCCAGGCGGGAAGGATGAGGGGGGAGAGGGGAGGGCGTCAATTCGGCAGGAACCCAAAAGCTCTGCAGCCATGCCCGGGCGCGTCCTCCTTCCTCCTGCCGGCCCCGTCCAGCCCCGCAGCAGGACTGAGCCGGAGGGATGGACACAGGGTTGGTTTTCCAGCCCTCCCAAGCTGGTTGTGCCTGAGCTGTCCGGCCTGACATGGGTTACACTTCCCTCCCGGGGCCTGGCTGGCACCTCCATCCCGCCCGCGGGGTCTGGCCCGGCTGCTGCCGGGCTCTGCGAGAGCTCCCGAAGGGAGCCGGGCAGGAGAGCGGAAACCAACGCAGCAACGTCAAACTCCTGAACTTCCCTGGGCAGGAAACGGTGTAAATAACACCCGCAGAGAGGGGGAGAGGAACCCGGCCTTGGGGACAGCGTGGCCTCTACAATCCTGATCCCAACGGCACCCGCGGGAACAGCAGCCCGAGCTTTCCTTGCTCGCTCCCGTCAGGACGAGCCTGCCTCAGAAACACAGGCTCTCTCCAGCAGGACTTTGTGCCCACAAAAAGCCTCGTGAGCTCCATGACTTTTATCTTCCTGCCCTTACACAAAGCAGCACCACAGCTGCCCATCTGGGCAACGCACCCCTGGCTTGAGGAACCAGAGACGCCTCTCACTGGACCCTCTTCTCCCAAAAGCACAGGCCTGAAGTCCCAATCAGCATCCAACAAGACACACAGATGAACCCCACCCTCCACCACAGGTGTTATGTGCCTCCAAATCCTGACCAAAACCAGTGACGCGTTTTTAGAGCAATGCAAACACCTCATGAACCTGTCTGGGAGTACCCAGCATGGGAAGACCCTTAAGAGGACACAATTCAAACACCCCCTGAGCTTTCTGCTTCTGTAGATGGGATAAGCTGTGCAAATCAGTATTCCCAGGATTTAGGACTGGTAAGATCTCCCCATTAGGGAGATGCAGGGAACTGGAAATGCTAAAACCCAGCACAGCTTTGAAGATGTTACAGGACCTGCAGGAAAATCCCATAAGGAAGGTTGTCAATAGGATGAGGCACTTTGTGCCACATTCACATGTGATAAATTTAAGCACAGGGGGCTGAACCTGCTCAGCTTTCTTGAGTCAGTGAGGGTAATTTCTCTGCAAAGTAATTCAGAACAGAAACATAATGGCAACATCCTGAATTATCCTGTAAAAAAAAAGTTAAATCTTTAAGATTTTTTTTAAATAACCACTATTCCTCACTGCAACTTCTGGCAAAGTAACCTAAGATGTCCAGGTGAAAATCATTATGGATGTATTAGTAATTTGTTGTGATTGATTAGGTTTATTAAAATATCCCTAAAAATAAGCATCACCTGTAACAAACTCCACTGAGACACTGCTCAGGATATCCTGATTTCTGCTATGGGTTTGATGTGGATGTGACCCCACATGGCTCCACATGTGGAGGTTTGTGCACTTTGTGTTAACCTCAAAGTCTGGGAATTTTGAAGGTATTTGAGATATCCAAGTCTGGTTTATTTTACTAGGCTTTGAGAAGACAAGGATTGCTTGAAAATGCCTTTGCATGGAGAGAATAGTGCATTTCTTGTGTAACACTCTTCTAGGAAAACCAGCAAGACATGTTGGAGAATGATGGCCAAAGGGCTCTAGATGTGTAGAGGAACCGATCAAGAATGGCCACATGCAGCATGTCAGGCTGAAGCTAAGAATGAAAACCAATTTCAGCTGCTCTGGCATTAAAACTCTCTTCTAGAAACCCCTAATAGCCTGAGGAACGCTGTTTTTACCCTAATTCTGAGTGAAAATGAACAGAGCAGGATGAGACACATTTACAAGACACATTTGGAGTGTTTTGCCTTTCCCAGTAACAGGGCCCCTACCTCAGCAGCACCTTCCTGGTGGTCCTGAGATGGAGAAATACAGAACTGGGGACATGCACGGGGCTGAGATTGCTCAATCTATCAACAGCACACCCAAAACTGCATGTAGCCCCTCAGCACTAGCTGGTTATTCAGCAAATCTTAATCAAATGGGGGGAAAGATGGGAATACAGAGAACAAGCAAACGGGGATGTTTGGGAAGCTAATGGAGGGGAGAGTAAAAGCAGGGGAATGAGACCAGGATTGCACAGGTTTTGTGGACCTGGGAGGGAGCTGAGATGGTTTGTGTCAGGAGAGGGAGGTGTGAACATGATTAAAATGCTGGAGCTTCACAAAGGACAAGGGAGGAGTTGCTGAACGGGGATATTTTTGTAGCCTCCAATCTGGGCTGCTGTGGGCTCAGCAAACTGGTGGTGGATTAAGCCACGGGCGTGAAAGGAGTCCCTTCTACAGGACAGGCCACTTGCTTTGGTGCCTTCTGCTTCTGTGACCTCACAGGTCACTCATTCCAGGCACTCCCCTGACATTCCAGTGCTGAGCAGGGCTGTGGCTGCCTGGGCTGGTTGGAAGCCAGCAGACTGGTGAGGCACGTGGCCCCATAATTAAACCCCGTGAGATTCTCCTCCTCAGGGACGGATCCCTGCATGCAGGAGTTGGTTCTCATTCCTCTGCACACACATCCCTGCTGCTGAGAATTGTCATTTGAGAGTAAGTAAAGCACAAAGCGCCTTCAGGTCAGCTCTTGGTGGAGAGAACAAGCCTCCCCTTTCTGTTTGGGATCAGGGCTTGTGCGAAAGGGTCTGTGGTGTTGTCATGGGTCTTGCAATCCAAAGACCTCGGCCCTTGTGCTTCAGCTCAGGGTTTTTTCCAACCACACTGCAAAGCTGTGGAAATCAGCTGCTCATCATCATGTGTTGGAGTCAAAGGACTTCCTCAGCATCAAA
Source organism: Bombycilla garrulus (assembly GCA_013400315.1). NCBI lineage: Eukaryota > Metazoa > Chordata > Aves > Passeriformes > Bombycillidae > Bombycilla > Bombycilla garrulus. The sequence continues at coordinate 20,713 of VXBU01003590.1, forward strand.
GTTTCCCCTCTGGCTGCTTGTTTGAATCTCTTCAGGTCTTATCCTTCTGGTCTGATTCCATCCCAGTGAGCCTGTGTAAACACAGCCCCACTGCCATTCCTCGTGTGCCCTCTCCTCTCCACACTGGCCATTTGCTCATGAAGTTTAGAGTAGATGAAGACATGAGTGAAAAGCCAAGGTGGTAAGAAAAAAATTCCTTAAAAATTGGGAGAAGTGGTTTTGGTTTTATTCCTTAGCTGGTGCATGTGGGTGAAGCAAATTGCCTCCTCTGAGTATTTGGATGGATTGTTTTTCTCAGGTCTGTCCAGTGGTACCTTCCATCACTGGGCCTGAGCACTCTCTCGGGAGTTTTTAGGACTCCTCCATTTCTGTCTCAGGGAAATTATGTGCATAAGGCAGCAGCAGCCACACAAAATCATTTGGGACCCAAAAAACCAGACTTCACAGCTGCATTGCTAAGCTCCTGCATCCAGTCTTAGTGAGTCACTTTGCCTCTGTTTCCTCCTTTGGGAGACAGATATTCCCTACCTGGGATGCTGAGAAGGTTATTAGTTAATGTACTAATTAACCAAATGTGCTTTGAACAATGGAATTGCTTGAGGCAGTGGATCTCATGAAGGTCTGAGTCTAACACTGGCTTTAACAAGATTGGGCTCCCAGTTCTTATCAGCTGGGACACCTTGCCCTGGGCCAGGGAGAGAAGAATTGAACTCCTCTGCATTATTCATACTGTTGGCACAAAGGCTGCAGTCCATCCAAGCTCTTTCCTGCTCCCACCACGGGTGCAGATGGAGCTGCCGTATCACAGACAGAGCTCTGGGGCTCCAGACCCATGAAACACAGAAAACCCCCAAGCCAGGGTTTTTGACAACACTGCTGACCTTTTCAGTACGTGCCCAGCAGTCTGTTTGTGACCCACATCCCACCCTGTTCTGGAGCTCTGCTCACACCCAGTGCAGCTTCTCCTCTCTCTTCCAGAAGCTGGATGGTGGAAGAGAACTCTCTGAAGTGAGAGATGGCTTCTCCATCCACATCACTGGCACCCATCCAGGCTGGATTTGGAGCTGCAGCTACCACAAATCCTGCAAGCCAAACCAGTTTAGACTTTGGCCAGTCCTGAGCTCATCCAAAAGCCATTTTGTGCAGCTTCAGGCACCTTATGTGTCTACTGAGGCAACTGAACAGGGAAGTCAAAACCCATAGAGCAGATTTTAACCTACTGAAAGGTTCCAACAGGGATGTAACCACTGGAGCTGATGAAGGTCATTTGCCTTGAATTCATGTTTGGTATGAATACAATAATCCTGTTCAACCCTGCACTGCCCCAGGGTGCCAAAGTTACCCCTTAAGAGTGACACTGTCCCCAAGCCTGGGGGCACTGGAGGAAGAGAAAATGTAACAATTTAGATTACTCAGGGAACTGAGTTTGATTCCCAAACGTGAAACTAAATTCTTCTTCCACACCAGCTCCGCACGCTCTGAAATCCTGCAGGTTTAGCTGGTTCCCCCCCAGCTGGAACAGAAAACGCCAGGCAATATCACAGCTATTTCTTGTGTCACATTTATACAATGCAAGGACCGAATCGTAAAGAAGCTGAAAATCATAATTAAGGCAGGCAAGAACCTACAGTCTGAAAATTACATCCCTCTTTAGTCTAGTCTAAGGAATGTATTGTAGGAGACTCTTAAGAGCTGAGTTTTCAGAGCTGCATTTAACTGAACTGCTTCCGAAAGCAGGGCCCCTAAAATAAGCAAGATTAGCAAATGTTCCCACCTCCAGCAGTTCTGACGATGACACCAACAGACAGATTTTCATCACCCTTTTGGCTGAGCCCTTCTGGAACTGTGGACATATTTTCTACAGGCAGAATCCTTTCTAAAACTCCCCCTTTGCAACACAGAAACTGTATAGATTCCTAATTGCAGCCAAGTTTGACCACAGATCCAGCTCTCGGCCTTCTTTGTGTATGTAAAAATGCTTTGGAGAAACAATATCAATATGGCTTTGCTAATTGATGGTCTTGTGCTGGCTTTGACCCATCAGCTGATTGACCACCCTCAACTGTCATTTCCTAAACTCACTTTTTTTCTGCTTGTTTATCTTCCCTGGCCTTGTTTGCACACAGCCACCACCCAAAAACCTCTGTCCAGGGAGTGGGATTTATCACTCCCTGCTTCAGTAGCAGCAGAGCACAGAACAATGTATGCCTATGCAAACAACTACTGTTTTCTTTCGCTTTTCATTTATTCCTTATGGTAAATCATTGTATTCCAAACCAAACAAAAACCAGAAGATTTAGGACCCAAAGAACAGCCTGGACCAATATAACAGGGGCTGAGGACAGGTTGTGTTTAGAAAGGAAGCAACAAGTAGCCCATGAAAGCAAATGAAATGTTTAACCTGTGCTGCATTCCTGAGATTGTTCCTGCCTGTAATGACACTTTGGCACTCAGCAAGTGGCAGCAGCTCGGGTGCCTGGATCCCTGAACACCACACATGGGGGAGGACTGGGCTGCAAATGGAAACTCCCCCTGGTAGGGACCATCCTCATCTTTCTGTGGACAGCACTTGGTGTGACAGACCCCACAGGACACTCCAGTGACCACCAGTAAGAGCTGTTTCAGTGGAGTTTGACACTGTTTGGGTGTACAGGACACCAGGACTGGGAATTGGAACCTGTAGATTTGTCCCAACTCTGCCACCAAGCTGGACCTTTCAGAAAACCCTAAAGGACCATGCAAGCTTGAGCCACTGCACTACCAAAAAAAACCATTGATCCAACCACCAACTCCTCTACTGATTTCATTTCAGCCCTGGCCAGTGCGTTACCTGACATTTGTAACTCACTGCAGGGCTGTCGTTGCTTTTTGCACAGTTGGACAAATTTGCCAAGGAAAAGAAGCTGAAATGAACCCTCAGAATCCTGCACCAGCACCTATCAACTTTACCAGGGCTCTTACAGAGCAGGACTGAGAGCCCAGTCCCTCCCCCGACCATGAGGGAACTGTGTGTCCTGTGCTCAGCATCCCATGGGATGAACAAGGCTTTGAAGCCAGGCAGCCAAACATAATCCACCTGTACCTGCTTGTGGTAAAGCTGAGCTGGGATGAGCAGGCAGAGTGTGGAAAGCTGAGCTTATCTGTGTGTCACAGCGATCCCTTTGAACTGCTCCAAGCCTTTTGGAGAAGCCGCCCTCCCCCGAGCAGCACAGCGGCTTTTCCAGGGCTGGGTCCTGCTGTTCGCTGGGATCGTGTTGGCCGCAGCTCCCCCAGGACTGCCCCAGCCCGGCCCAGGCTGCGGGCCCGGCGGGGAGCTCAGAGCCTTGTGCTGAGCCTGCCTGGAGCGGCCGAGGCGGGCGGGGATGAAAGCAGTGCCCGAGAGGCATCTGCCTGCAGTGGGGCGTGCGCGGCCGATGCGCAAGGATGAACAGATGGGTTGATTACACAGGGAGAAATGGACACTAATCGTATCCAGATTCACCAGCTGCAGGATTTCCTCCTGAGCCCTAAAGTACAGGAAGCCCATACCTGCTTTGTTATCCTGTCTCTGTTCATTAGCCCCTTCCCCCGCCCTGGGAACCGCATCTCGGCTAATCCCCTGGGCAGGGGAGGGCCTGGGCTGCAAAGCTGAGATCCAGATGGGAACTCCTACCGTGCTCAGGCACGGCTGGATCCAGCTCAGGGGCAGATCCTGGCTGCCAGCTCCAGCACTGCCAGGCTCCATCAGCTCAACTCTCCCAACTCTGTCAGTTTGTTGCCAGGCTCTTCTTTTGCTGCTGCCTCTGAAAAGCCAGGAACATTCCAGGATTAGAAAGGTGAACAAAAAAATCTGTTGGGGTTTGACACATCATTCACTGTTTGTCTCCTCATCTCTGCTGAGACAAAGCTGCTCCCAGGGTGGAGTTTGGGGTGTGTTCACAGCACGTGGCTGTCTGGGACAGGGAGAAAAGGAGGTTTTGTGGACTGAAAACAGCAGAAGCAACTCCCCACCATGCTGTAGGATGACTGGCCAGACTGAACTGGGAGGTGATGTTGGAAACTTCAGTTGTATTCTTATATCGGGAAGACTGAAACATGCCAAGTGGTTGGGTTTCATCACCTGCTTGGATTTTGTGCAGTGCCACGTTGGAGGAAGGAGCAAGGCCGTCCCAGACCCTTTTATCCATGTCCCTCTGCACTCATCCCAGCTCTCTTCAGAGGCAGTGATGTGCTCCCAGGGCACAGCTGCTGGAGGGATGACCCCAGGCATCCTCCCTGTGGGGCTGCTCAGCCCCAAGGGTCTCGGCCCAATCCTCCTCCCACAAACAGGAGCTCTGGGAGCAGATGTGTAGACACTGAAGCTGTTTGGTCACACTGGCATCAGCAGCTGCCCTGACTTTTGGTGGAGTCTCTGTGAGGAGTTTCCTGCTCGGAAAACTTCATAACCCAAGTTTTTGCACAGAGTTGGGCTTTTGAGACCTTCTCTCCTTGCATGCCCAGGGTGCCTCCACTTCCAGCCTGAGCTCACGTTTCTGTTGTAAAAACTGATGCAAGCAAATTAGGCTGCTGCCATGCTTGTGCCTGCTCCCATCCTGCTGCCTGCTCCCCATCCAGATTCACTCTGGCTCCACAGGCCAGGATGCCCCACAACCTCTGCTCCCCTCATCAGAGCTGGTGCGCAGCACTGAGCAAACCAAGAATGAAGGATGGGAGAACCTGAACTCTTGGTGTCACTCCCAGAACCTCCCAGACTTTGCAAAGCTGCTTCAGGTCTTCACACCTGGCAATAAAACATCAGCATGGACCATCCCATGAGTACAAACTGGACCTGAAGATTGAGATAAAGGCGGCTGTGGCTGCCCTGCAGAGCTCTCAGGCTGGGGGGGAAGAGGAAGAGGAGGAAGGAGAAAGGAGGAGGAGGAAGAAGCACAATGTTTGTCATGGTCTTGCAGTGAGGAGAAACCTCCTGCCCAGTCCTCAGGAGCCAGGGAGACACGGCCACCTCCTTGGGCTGGGCCTCCCAAACCCAGCAGGATGGTGCTGTGCTGTGCTGTGCTGGCAGCAGCCACACAGGAGAAAAGCCCCGGTGGGGGAATGAGCCAGAGAGGTTCACCTGAAGCCGCCTCCCACAGACCTCCCAGAACAGGGTGATATTTGGTTGCCGTCCTCAACAACACAACCCCCACCCCTCTGACTCCACAGACCTCGCCTTATGCAGTGTTGGTTGTGTCCTTTGCTGGGCGACTTCTCTTAAATTTCGTATTTCCTGTGGCCAGGACAATCTGGAGAACAACCCTGGCATGCCAAACCCTGCGTGTCTCGTGGGCTTTCCAGCTGCAGAGCCAGACAGCACAGCTCAGTGCCCATGAGCAACCCTACAATAACAAATGGTCACCTCCTAGCTGTGTCCTCCCAGACCTCACCTTTCACAGCAGCCAATTATCACCAAAGTTAAACAGTAGCTACGAGCAACCCCAACACAGAAAACAGTACCAGAGAAAAAATCTAGAGAGAAATTAGGGTCTGAGAGAAGTGGCAGAGAGACAAAAGCACTGCAGGGAGAAAAATAAATAGTATTGATTCTTCTGAGGCCCAGCTGTGGGGTGGTATCGAGGGTGAATCAGATCTGGCTGTGTTTGGACACCATGTTCCCCACAGACCATGAACTGCCAGCATCAGCTGTCCCTTGCATGGGCTTCTACAAGGATCTAATGAAATTTGTACCCCCAAATCCCTTGGAACAATTAGTGGAAAGGCTGAGGGTGGAGCCCAGAGAGGTCAAATTAGTCTCACTGCCTTTTACCCCTTCTTTCCCCAGCAGAAGGGGTTCCTGGAGTGGTGAAGCTGCTGACATGGATGGTCCAGCATGGGGGAAGCTTCCCCCTGGGATCTGGCCTGTGGAGACACAGAGCTCAGCATTTTCTGCAGCTGTAAATCAGGCAGTTCTCACCGATATAAATTTTGCTCTGAGTTGTAGGGGATTAAAATAAAAACAAAAAAGAGGAAAAAGAAAAAAGGAAATCACAATTCAAACTCTGCCTTGGCCAAACTTGGTCCTTTTAAGGAAAGGAAATTTCCCAGAGCCACCCTCACCAAACCTGGGGCCTGATCCTGCTGTGAGGAATGTCTGTGCAAATCCAGAGTGGCTCTGCTGCCTGCTGGGGGTTACAGCAGCTGAACGAGGCTCCAGCCTCAGAGCAAAGCTCCTGGTGTCCTGCCAGGAGATGGAGCAGAGCTCACACCAGAGCAGCCTGAGAGCAAACTGGGGATTCAGAGGCAATAAACAGCAGAAAGATCAAGATCTGACTCCCCCTTTCAAGAATTCACCCTTTCTGCTGAGCCATGTTCTGGAAGCATGAGCCCTGTTTTGCTGTGAGCTGCATGGAATAAAACAGCTGTGTCCCTTGGCTGGATGGCTCTTCCAGGGGTGCCAGATGTTTTGCTTAGGACACGTCAGAAGAGCCTTGCTTGAGTTCAGACTTTTTTTCCTCTCAGGCTGCTTGCAGGAGCTTCAGTGGGTTTTTGTTGTTTTTTTTTTTTAATATTTGCCCTCCACCAGATTTTCACAGGAAAGCAATAGGATTGGGAACAAATTGGGAAAGGTCTGGTTTCACCCCAGCCCCTCTTTGTATAAATAATTTGCAAGGGAAAAGCTGTGATGATGAGTAAAACACTTGTGCTGCCTTTTCACTGGAATTAAGGGTCTGGATGCAACCGCTGTGTCCACATGCTCTGCTGGAGACCATCCTGGCACATTTTGGGGGTCAGACCCCACAAATGCCTGACTGCCCCAGCTCCCCCAACACGGGAATTTCAGCTGCCAAACCAGCTGGGGGGTGTGGTGGAAACAGCACAACCAGCAAAGTCCAGGACTGGACCCCAGCATCCCAGGACGCATGAGGCCACACAGTTCCCTGCCAGGTCAGGAAGATGAGAAATGCCCAGGACAACATCCCAGGGAGGCTGTCACCATCCTGGTGCATAAGACAGTTTTGGGAATGTCCCCAGATAAGGTTTGATACAGCCAGTGCAGGCCGTTAGGTTATGGAGGCAGAGAAGGGCCGGAGCATTTGGGTGCTTTGTGGCCAGTTTGAAGGTTTTACTATAGGGCCATGCGTTACTCACTGAAAAAGGGTTTTTTTCAGAGAAAGGAGGAGGAGCTGGGAGGCTGGGCAGTGGGGAAGAGGAGGAAAAATTTGGTGAAGGAGGAGGGGTGGCTTTCATGGCTCCGAGCGCCTGCGGAGCGCACGACGGCCAGGAAGGAGAACCCTGCCCTGCAAACAAGCCGCTTTTGTTGTGTCCCAACCAGGCCTAAATTAAGTTTGACAGAAAGAGGGCAGATTCCCCCGCGCCGGGGCAAGCCCTGGGCTCGAGTAGGGCCCGGCTGCCCTGCGGAGCCTCGGCCGTGCCAAAGCTCGCCCCGGTGCGAGGCGTGAATTGCACGAGGCCGGAGGAGCCGCACGGCCCGGGAACATCCCGAGCCTTGGCAGGGTTTCCTCCAGCAGCGCCCAGCCCGGCCCCGAGGCCACCGTGGCTCCAGGAAAAGCCGCCTCCAGAGTGCCCCGTCCCGCCCTGCTGCCGGGCATCTCCCAGCCCCGCGCCCGCCCGGGCACGCTGTGCCAGCGTGGGGAACCAGCCAGCTTCTAAACAGTTAATGCTGACAAAACCAGGCGGCTTGAGTTCCCTCCTTCCCGGACCGCTCCTTGTGGAACTCACCCTCTTCAAACAAAATGAAATAAAATTACCCTCCTGCTCTGACCTCGCCCCGGTGTCCTCCCCGCTGTCCTCTCATCCTCCCTGTCCATGCATCTGCTCTTGCCGTGCCCCCACCCTGCGCTGGCGCGGCCGGGAGCGCCCGTGCCCAGCGTCTCCCACCACGTTTGCTCCGGCTGCCATGTTGAATTGCAAATCCGACATGATTCGACACATTTCCCCCGTCGGTGGTGCCCGGTGGGGAACTAAAGAGGCGCCCGGGCGACAACGCCCAGCCCCGGGTGGCTCTCGGGGACGTCCCGGGTGGCGGGGCGAGGGCAGGGAGAGAAATCACCCTCCAGTTCTGCTCCAAATGCTGCGCGTAGGGACCTGCCTATCTGCCATACATCCCTCTCTAGGAGACAGATTAAAGTCGGGTGTTTTAGCACCAAGGGCCGGAGGACTCGGCGGGAAGGGATTTTGGGGAGAAGGCAGGTTACAGCAACAACAAAGCAACGGAGCAACTGGAGGAACGAAACGTTATTTCAAATCAAAGGCAAAAAAACCCCAACCGCACGGACAAAAAAAAAAAAAAAAANCAATCAAAATTAAGAGTGAGGTTCGATTTCGTACCAAGGCAGCAAGAGAGACGCACCGTGGAAGAGAGTGGTTTTGTTGTTGAGTAGTGGCTGGATTTAGCTCCGCTTATCCGGACAATCATCGGGGAAGGATCCTTTTCCGAGAAAGGCCAGTTTGAGTGAGACAGCTTTTTTTTTCCCTTCTCTCGCTCGCTCTCTCCCCTTTCCTTCTCCTCGCAGCTCAATGCCAAGAAATGGGCGGTGCCTGGATGCCAGGCTCCATCCGAACGAGACACCCAAGGCCAACGGAGGCTGGCACAAAGGCGAGCTGGCAGGAATTCCTGCACTCGCAGCCGCGCGCCTGCGGGACGAGCCCGCTGCCTCCCAAAAAATCAACCTCCGACACCGCCCGCTCCAGAAAGTTGCCCCGTCAGGCTCGAAAACGCCCCATGAGGCTCAAGCACAGGGCGAATAAAAAGGACAAGGGGAGGAAAAAACCCCCAAGACCCCTCTTTACATCGATGCAGGTTAAACAAAAGGCCTGGGGAGGTGGATTATTTTTTTTTTCCGCCCTCCCCATGCTCCTTTTCCCGCCTTCCCATCCCTCTCCTCCCTCCTCTTGTCCTCCATGGTTGTCTCCCTCGCCCGCCGCCCCGGCGTCCAGGCAGAAATGAGCCCTTGGCTCCCTCCTTCCTGGATTTAGCACGACAGGAGGTGGCGGGTCCTTGAATAGGAACACACACACCCAACGCGAGAGGACCCGATGGGGGCAGAAGAAAAAGAGGAGAAAAAATACATATATACACACAAACAACAACCCACCCACCATGGAGGACGGTTGGGAGCAGTTGCTGCCGAGAGTGGCAGATTGGGGGTGGTTTGGGTGCCAGGGGGGTATTTCTGGCCTTATTTTGTGGCTGCCCGAGCACCTGGGTCGTGCCAATTGTAAAAGCGAGTCGCAGCGGGTTGGGGAAGGGAGCGGAGGGGGGGGCAGCTGGGGTTGGTAGCGCTGCTGGGGAGATGCCAAAAAACCAAAACAAAACACGTTTTCATTTTGTCTGCACCAGCCTGGGCGCAGGCAAGCGCGGGAGAGAGGGAGGGAGAGGGAGGCGCACGCCAACAGAAAGCCGCCGTGCTCAGACGCGGGCCTGCGGCCACGTCCCTCCACAGCCGCCCCAGCAGCCGTTCCCGCTCCCTCGTCCCCCTCTCCCTGCCCACCCGGCTTCGCCTGCCAAGTCCGAGTTGGCACGGCTCCCCCGGCTGCGCCGAACAAAGCCGTCACCCATCTCCGAGCCGGCGCTGACAGTAAGCAAAGTGACAGGCGCATCTTCCGCATGTTAATCCAAACGGCGAGAAGGCGAGCGAGCGGCGGAGGCCCCCCCGTGCCATGCACACACACCCCCCCCGCCACCGAGCCACCCCCCCCCCCCTTGGCCCCCGACGGCCCCGGTGGCCTCGTGCGGGGATGGCGAGGCCCCCGCCGGCGGGAGCAGCCGAAGGCTCCTCGTCGGCGAGGTTTAAATCGAGCCGAAGCCCTGCTCGGCGGGCAAACGAGGCCACTCGGCATCTGCTGTACCTGTTCCCGCTGCCTTCATCTCGCCTTGGAACCGTGACAAGAGCGCACTCGCCTCTGGTGGGCTCTCAAAGCCGCGGGTCTGTAACCCTTTGCAGGAAGTTGGCACCGATCCCAGGTAGGACTTTACTCCCCGGCTCTCGCTCTCTCCCCCCACCTCCGCCTCCCGCTCCCTC
>VXBU01003590.1:31585-47201 GCA_013400315.1 Bombycilla garrulus
TTAACATCCAATTAGTGCCGTGTTTAACGAGGGAGACAGAGGCGGCTGTTGTTTTATTGCCCTGTTCTTTTCAGGCGCATCTGACAGGCAGCAGGGAAGGCACCCCTGCTCTGAGTGACGTCATCATATTTTATTTTTTAATTATTTCCCCCCCCCTCCTCCTCCCCCATCTTTCCTCCTCTAAGTTTCGCACAGATGATCTCGGCAGCTCGGCCAGAGAAATTCGGGACTTTCTCGCATTCAAGACACCGGCTCCCCCCTCTACCTCCAGCCTCCCCCCATCCACCGACAGCAACCCCGGAAAAACAACAGCGCCAACCCACCCCAAAGTCTTTGTTCTTCCAAAAAGAAAAGAAAAAAAAAAGGAGGAAAGAAAAAAAAATCGGCGTTGGGATGAGAGCTGGAGGGAGCCTGGAGGAGGTTTCTCCGCGTGCGCGTCCAAGTGTGTGCGTGCGGCGCTCAGTCCCTCTCCCGTCCCTCTCCCCAGACGCTCGCTCGCCTTGTAAAACTTTGCTGCATGTGACGCTGCTCCGGCCTCCTCTGGCAGCCTGACAAGAGCCGCCCGGCCGCAGAGCGCAGGCGGCTTTTCAGAGAGAAGCTCCATTCCGAGGGATGGGAGCATTCACATGTTTGCAGTGAGGGCCGGCACCTTGAGCCAGGGCCGCAGCCGCGGCGATGCTGACCCTCAACCCGCCGGCCCAGCCTGGGTCACAGCATGAGGAAAAGAGCCCGGTTTAAAGCTGGGGACGCTTTCCCCCTCCTGTTTCTCCCCTGAGATGGGGGGCCCAGCACGGTGTTAGTGCCGAGGGAGGTGTGCAGGGGTCACAGTGGCTGCACGAAAGGAGTCTCAGCTGACCTCGTGCTGCCACCTCTTCCCCGAAAGACCCAGATCCCCTCAGGGTGGGATGAAACCACCGGCTCCCCCTGAGAGCGCTGCCCAGGAGGGAACAGGGCAGCTCAGTTTAGGGGGATTTGAGGGAGTTTACCCTAAAAATAACCCCACAGCAGGCAAGCAGGAGCATGGAAAGCAGCTGCCCCACATCCTTCCCGTCCTCTTACCAGCTGTGAGTGATGGATGGAGCTGTCGCTGTCACCGTGGCAGGTCAGGCCGCTGTGCCAAGCTTTGCCACCGTGCTCTTTGTGGCCTCTTCTCCTTGTTTCCAGACAGGATTTCCCTTATCCGAGGGGGAATCCATGAGAACTTGGCTCCTCTGTAATCCCTCATTTCAGGTGAAGGCCATCCCAGGGGATGGGGCTGTGTGAAGACAGGGACGGGCCCAGGACCGTGCTGCTGGTGCCTGGGTCCAATCCAAATCTCCACCCTGAGCATTTCCTGGCACCAGCCGGCCCCACCACCCCAGCAGCAGGATCTCCTCTGTGAGGGTTATTATTTTTCACATCTATACGTATTTTTTTCAGGAATTATTTGCCTACGTGGAGCTCGGCGCTGCGGGAGAACAGAGCAAACAGCCTTATCGAGGGCAGCTGTGCCACAGGGCACTTCCTCATGCGTGGCTGCAAGATGGGGCCCTCCATGGCTGTGGGGGAGGGCTGGCAGCCCCTGGCCTTCCTACTGACCGGACACCAGGGAGACACAAGGCACCACGCAGGCATCAGGAGAGCTCTCTGGGATGCTTCCCTGCTGGCCAGGAGGGAATTTGGACTGAACTGAAGGGTCTTCAACAGGATGGCTCTGCAGGGGAAAGAGGAGGATGGAAGGCTCTGAGCTCAGCTGCACTTCCCTGGGCACAAAAGCTCATCGTGCTGCTTCCCAGATCCTGCCAGACTCGAGCATCCAAGCCCAGCGGAGAGAGACAGACCAGCCTTGACCTGAGATTCCCTCTCCTGGCTGCTGTCACTGCCTCCCTTCTCCCCCGGGCAGCTGGGAGCAGATGAGGCCAAAGTCCTGGCAATCTCGGTTTTCCACTGGAGGCTGATAAACGGCGCGGGCACGGAACAGCAGCGATCCCCACCCAGCCTGGCTTTGTGCAGGAGAGTCAATATTTAAACCAGGTTTGTTTCCTGGGCAGACAGGGGAGCGCCAGTGCGAGAAACCCCCGGCTCCATCCTGGGCGCCAGACCCAAACCTTCTCCTCCATCCCTTCACTTGTTCTCCCAAGTTCCACCCTGGATCCCTTCTCCTGTGGGAATGGGGCCACATCCCCTTCAGCTGGGACACCTGAGCACCAGTGCAGGGCCAGGCACGGACTAATGGCTAGCAGTTAAAGGGAGAGGGATGCCCAGCCAGGGTTTGGGTTCTCTCCTTGCCTGCTCCTGGTGCAGACATTTGTCCTTGTGGTGGGGCCCCTCAAATGAAGCATGGGACAAGAAGAATCAGGGATAGAAATAGGAGGTGAGAAAATAATCATCCTGAGACTGGCAGCCCCTTCCGTCAAAGGCAGTGCACTGAAAGCTTTGAAACCTGGTTTTCATTTAAATTGAGCAAAAACTACGGTCAACTGTTGGGTTTTCAGCCAAGTTTGTGGGCCCTGATGAACAGGGCAGAAATTACTGGCAGGATGCATCCACTGGTGCAGCTTTGGGTAAATCCCTTAGGTAAATTCCTCAAAGGACAGGAAATGGCACTTTTCCCTGCAGTGGCTGCAGTCAGGCTGTGCAGAGGCTGCAGGTTTGACAGGCATGTGAGCAGAAGGTGGCCTTAATTTGGAAAGTAAAGGTCCATGTTCCTGAGCAGGTGCTGTGTGACCTGGCAGGTGCAATGCCCTGTGTTGGAGCAGGTCATAAAACAAGGTGATAAAAGGTCAGTGGGAAGGATGGAGCTGCGAGGGGGAAGGTGGAATGGCTGAGCCCACCTGACTGGTCTGACAGCAGCAAAGAGTCTCCATCACCCCTTCCAGAAGACCTTCAGGGTCAGCTTTAACTACAAAAACCTAATTCCACATAAATTGTTTAAAGCACCCAAGCCCTCTGCTGCCTCCACCCTCACTCCAGGGGCACCCACTGCAGTTTGCTCAGCCTAAATATGCCCACCTTCCATGGAGGTAAGGAAAACCAGGGGGAATCTGAGTTTTAAACAACTGTTTTAGCCTCTGATTTGGAGAAAAGACCAAAGGAAGTGCCTGTCTTAAACTGAAACCTTCACTGAGGGAGCACATTATGCAGGAAAAAAAAACCAAACCCAAAAACAAACAAACAAAACCCCAAACAAACAAAAAAAACCACGAACAACCAAAAAAAATAGGAAAAAAATTTCACACAAAAAAAAATCACACAAAAAAAAATCACAAGAATAAAGAGAAACACCCAATAGATGTTTTATAACTGTATTTTGGAACATAATTAAATCCTCTTTGAAATCATGTCTGGTGTTAGGGAACAGATCCATGCATTATTTAGCTGTAACATAAACGGGAGCGAGGGAGGACAGACAGGACTGACTTCACGACACCGAAGGGAGCTGGGTGGGGGCTGCCAGTCCCAGCACGTACCACCACTGTCCTGCAAGCCCCGCCTGCGCTGTGACCGACCCTGCCTGCTGGAGAAAAAGCCCTGTGTGATGGCAGGTTCCCAGAGGAGCAGGATGAGGCGTGACCCCAGCTGCTGCTGCTGTAGCACACGGGAACCTGCTCAAGGAATGCTAAAGCTCTTCCCAGGGAGTGCAGCATCACCTCTGTGCAAAAGACTGCTTCGTGAGGAACTGAAACGGGGGAAATCTGCCTGGCTGCCATCACAGCACAGACCGGTGCAAAGAAACTCTTATCTGGGAGCTGAGCATCAATCCTGCCCTGCTGAGCTCTGCTGTGCACAGAGCCAGCCATGAGCACCAGGAGTCCTTGGTGCCCCACCAGCCTTTGGCCAGCTCAAGGTGTATCCCTTTGCTGCGGACAGCCCTGGACAGCTGTCCCTGCTGCAGGAGAGCCCTCTGCGTGCAGCTCCCTGCTCGGGCGGCTCCGTTTCCATCAGCGACGGGAGCAGGAGCCCAGCGGGGCCCGCGGTGCTGCTGCCCGGCAACGCCCTCGCTGCAGCCCAGTCCAACCCAGCACCCGCCTTCCCCGGGAGTGTGTGCAGGCTGCCCGCCCAGCCCGCAGCTCTGCTGGCTCTATCCTAAACACAGCCCCTTCCAGGACTGAAATCCTGCCCAAAGCAGCAGCGCGGGCAGTCCATGTCCCTTCCCAAGGGCTCTGTCTGTGTGCACGTCCCATCGCTGCCCTGAGCTGGGCTGGACCTGTCTCTTTGGGATTCTGCTGGTCTTTGCAGTGGGACTCTGTTCCCCTTCCCTGTTTTGATCCTTTCATTTCCTTTTCATGCCCATGGGAGGTGGGATGCTCCTGGGTGTTCAGGTAACCCTCAAACCTTAAATACAGATGCCAGGTTGATCTTGCCCAGGTTGAGCTACCTGCCATGCAAAGGTGCTCTCTGCAGAAAGGATGAGGAGGAGGCTGTCACCTGGCATAACCTTCCCAGGGAGGTGACCTTGGATCTCCTGCTGCTTCCCAGCTCAGGCAGAACAAAGCAGTCTTTTGTCCCTGCAGCTCATGGCTGGCTCCTTTAGTACCTGGGCATTTTCTGGATTCCTGGACTTCCCCAGCAGCTCCAGAGCTACAGCCTGGACCAAAGAGACAACGGCTTTCTGCTCTCTCTGCTACACATCCCAGTCGAGACAGCCATGAGGATGGAGCTTTGGTCCAGCTGGAGCTTGAAGTCAAACGTCCAGAAGTCTGTTGCTGGCCTTGCTGGAGGAGAAGTGTCAGTTCTGGCACCATGGACTTTGGATCAGAAAATAGAAATATACAGATATCGAAACAAGCTCGGGGTTTCTTGAGGAGTCCAGGCTGACGAGCTGTCCCTGCCGAGGCGTCAGTCGATGGGGAAGGAGGCTGGGATGGGCACCCTGCGGAACAGCAGGCTGGAGCCACGGAACAGCTGCCCCTGAGGAGGAGAGCCCGGGGTCAGGGCAGCTCAGAGCTGCCCAGGGAACTGCAGCTGCTCCAGCAGTGCCTGACTCCGTGCCCACAGCAGGGCTGCAAGGCCTGGGCACCCTGCTCTGCTTGGTTCCAGCCCTGTGGGTGCTGGAGTTGGGCATTTCTCCCAGGGGTGACAGATGCAGAGGGGCACAGACGCTGCCGTGTGCAGTGCACGGGCTAAAAGCTCTCAGGCTGCAAGCTCAGGTGTGCAATGGGCAGAGCAGCAGTGCCATGTTGGTACCAGTGCCAGAACTGGAGGGAGAGAAGCAGGCTGGAGGGACAGAGCACGGCAAGGATGCAGCACAGGCACTTGTGGGGAATGCTGGAGACTTGGGGAAGGAGCAGAGGGAGCCCAAAGCCCGGTGTGTGCCCTGCTCCCTCACCTGAGCACTGAGGTACCTCCAGCAGTGGATCCAGGATTCAAAGGCAGGAGCGTAGGGAGGGAGGCCGGCACGCAACCTGCACGGCAACAGGGAACAGCTGAGGTGGATGTGTCACCTTACCCACACAGGTAACAGAAGAGCAGCAGGAAGTGTGAATGAGGACACGGGGACAGTGTCCGCACCGGGCTGGCAGCCAAGTGACAGCTCGTTATTTACAATGCAGCAGATCTGTAATTTAATTACCCCCGGAGTGCACAAACAAGGAGCGTTACCTGCAGACGTTGAGAGTTCAGGAGAGTCCAAAGCCAGCAGATACCGAGAAAACACTACACCAGGCTTGGATCCCGTCCCGTTCCCATAAGCACAAGCAGCAGTGCGATTGGGAAGGCAAGCTTGGTCCTACTCCTGTCTGCTCCTATTGCTGCAGTAAGAGCTCTGCTTCCCTCGTGCTGCTCCCCGGAGCCAGCACGGCCCCTCTGATCCCTGTGCTCCAGCTTAGCTCAGATCGGACCACACCACCGCAACTCTCCCGATTTCTCACCACCTGAGCTTTTCTGCTGCTCGTGTCTGTGCCCTCTGATCTAAAATTATAAGCAACCTGGGACAGGAAACGAGCCAGCTCTGCGAAGTGCCACAGAGTTTACGGGGCTGTAGGAAAGCTTTACGGTCGTTAGCAGCCCATTCAGACAACAAGGGGCTGCAAGAAAGGAAGGGAAAGCTTTAGATCTCAGTGTGAAGGACATACCCACAGTTGTTCACTGCCATGAGATCTCCCACGAGAAGGAACGGGTGTGTCAGCATGCTCACAGCGATCTGAAAGCACAGAAAACCAGCGACCTCTCTAACGCTCCCCGTGTCAGAAATGCTATTTCCAGCTTTTGCATGTTAGCAGAGTTATCCTTGGATAAAGGATGTGAAGCACAGAGCAGCCTGTGCCCCAAGAGCACGAGCCCTGGGCGCAGAGGGGGCAGGAGGAGGGGAAAGGACACGGCAGCTGCCTACGTACCCCCATCACGAACTTGGTGTAGCTCCGGATCACAGATGCCTGGCTGAACTGCAGAGAGAAACCAAAGGCGTTGTGGAGCAGGGGGATGACACCAGGCTGGCACTGTCATTATTAATGTCACACTCCCTGAGCCTGAGGCAAGGGGCAGGGGACGTGGCAGAAAGCAACGGAGAGCAGCTGCATTCCAGCTGAGAGTCTGGGAAGGCATTTGCTGTCAACTGTGATCCCCAAAGTGCAGGTGAAACACAGCCCTGAGCAGACACAGCGCCTCCAGCGCTCCCGCAGGGACGTCCCCAAAGCCCGGGGTCTGTATTCAATCAGCCCCTGCTCCCCAGGAACTCCTTCCCACTGCAGCTGCTCGGTCCAGACCCCCAGCCCTCCCTCAGGCACTTCTACTCACGCTGTCATCCACCGCGTAGGTGTTGATGAAGTGAGCCAGGAGGTTGCAGCACCAGAGGAAGATGACATCCCCCAGGATGTGAGGGACTAAGCCACTGAAAGGGCAAAAGGAGGAGTGTGAGGTGTAGGAGGGTCCCAGTGCCACCCCCCGAGGTGCCCAGCCCTCCTTCCCTCCTCCAGCTCAGAGGAACTCCACTCCCCCAAAATCAAATTTTTATTTTAGGAGGAACTGAAAAGGGAGATTTCAAGGAAGAGCTCTCTCAGCCTTCAAACTTGGTACTACATGTGCTGCTCTAGCAGGAAAGTTTTTGGGATCTGTTTTTCGGGCATGACTCAAGTCCCTTTGTTCTATCCCAAATCCCCTCCTGCCCCAACTCCTGCTGAGAAACCCAAGCAAGACACAGATGAAGTGGTTTCCATTTCTGGAGATGCTCTTTTGGATGCAGGATGAGAAGTTCATCTCTTTGTGGAATCTCCCTTATTTTTGAAATCAAAATGAGAGGGGTTGTCCCTGCACAACCTCCTCCACTGAGAAGTGGGAGTAACTGGGGCAACATTCAGGTCCCTCTGAATTTTCCCAGTCCCTGCTGCCCCCTGGAACACAGTTCTTTGGTAACATCCCCCACTGACACCCTGGAGCTCCCAGCAGCACCAGCACCACCAGCTTTTGCAGATAATGGCACTAAAACTTGAACAAAATGTTCCAGGGGGTTTCTCCGGTTTGTTGGTGCTTCTGCAGCATCTGCTGCCCCAGTGCAGGGCTTCCTGCTTTTGCAGGGGTTGTTCCACTGCAAAAGGATCCAGGTGTGTGTGCAGCCTGTGTGTCACCAGCAGATGTGGTCAGTTGTGAAAAGGAGCCTGTCAAGAGCCACACGAGTGTTTGCTGAGCTGGAAAGAGTCACCTCCAGGCACATGAATCTGAGTCATTTGTTTCTTTCCAAACACAATGCTGCCTCCTCAGAGCAAGGGACCAGTTTGTTTCCTGCTGTGGTTGCTGCAGCAGCAGAGCAGCAACTGGGGCTGGTTTTGGGAACAACCTGCACATTGTTAAAGCCCCGGCACCCCTGGGGGTGCAGCTGAGGTCTCAGGGGCCAGGCACAGCCGGAACCTTCAACAGAAGATTCACCGGCTTTAAAGATGTGATACATGAGAGCAGCAGACAGCACAAAGAAATCAAAGCCCTCTGGCCCCAAAGAGATGTTCTGCTTTGTGTTTGGCTTTCAGCCTTTAAAAAAAACATCCTTTCTCAAACTCAAAGTCTGAAGCTCCTGAGCTGCTGCAGATACAACAGTGCCTAATCAAGTCCAGAAGCAAAGGGCTGGGCCAGGGCAGCCCCATAAGCAAAACCTCACCTAACTGTTGATAGGGAGTCAGACTGTTTATTCCACCTCCAATGAGGATCCCACCCCTCTCTCCCCTCCAAAGTAACAACAGCTGCTGGCCCTGAGCTGGATGACTGGAAACCAGGGGTCTGAGAGCTGGAGAAGGGAACTAAAAAAAGCCAAAAAGCCATAGGCATCAGGCCTGAAAATCCCTCCTGGAATTCCAGTGCTGCCTTTACTACTATTGACATAAAAAAGTGAGTGCTGCAACTCTCACACCTGCTGAGATGTCCAAGATCTGAACTGGGAATACTTTGGGAAGATGATGAAAAGCTGGAAGAGCAGCAGGCAGAGGAGGAAGCCTGAATGATGTACAGTGATGTGACCCAACAGCAGAAACCTCAGTGCAAGGGACCTGGGACAAGCCATCCTTGAGCTGACCGTGCCCAGCAGTTTAGCAGTCAGGGAACACCTTCCTGTGCTGGCCAGAGCATGTGCAGGTATGAGGGGAAGGGAGATAAATCCATCCTTGAAAAGGTTTTATCTCTAGCCAGGAACACACTCGGAGTGCCACTGTTACTGCTGGGGGTGGTTATGGGGAACAAGTGCACTGCCATGATTTTAGGGATGTGCTGGGATTGCACCAGGAGGACTGAGAGGAGAAAACCAGCAGCCTGGTGCTTCAGATGCAGTCTGTGCTCCCTTGACAGCAGTGAGATTTCCTAACAGGGTTAAGAGAGCATGTAGAACTTCAGAGCCCTCCTGAGACAACTGGGGTTGTGTTAAAGCCTTTCCTGTGAACTGTTAAGTTTCATTAGGCTACCAGCAGTGTTTATTTTATGTGGATGGAGGGAATGTGGTGGCTTCTTTCAGATCACTTCCCTGGGAGGTGGAGGGTTGTGAGCAGCCTGCTCCAGCCATGCCTCACTCACAGGGACTATCGCAGAGGATCCTGTATTTAGTGGAGCAGGTTTGGAGCTGCACAGCTCAGCTGAGAAGCTATGGGCTGCCAAAGGAAGAAGCAGTGACCCTCAGTGGGTGGGGTCTCTGCAGACCTCATGCCATTTCCCCTTGGGGAAGGACAGGGTGAGACCCCCTGTGATTGCTTCCTCTTCCTGACGCATTCAGGTTTCATCTGGAGGCCCATATTTTGTGACTGCAGAGCCAAAGGCATCCTGCAAACCCCTAGTGAAATTCCAGAGCTGCCTTTACTATTATTGACATAATAAAGTGAGTTACCTCCCCATCACAAGCAGAGACAGCAGGACGTTCTGCTTTTATGTAGATGTGAAAAAGAAAGACAGGAAGCATTAATTAAGGGTTCAAGCAAGAAGGTGTCCCCTAAACTTCCATTTCAGTGATGCACCGATTTGCCATGCTCTGTAAGCAGCTGGAAACACTTTCCAGCTCCTCCTGGTCCAGGCACCACCACTCTCCAAGCATTCAGGTGAACCTGCTTACCCAGGCCCTGGCTTTCATTTCAACAAGGGATCTTACTGCTGCACTTGATCGTGGTGCCTGTTGCACAAACAAATGCTTTAAATGGCCCTTCACTGAAACACAAAGAAGCACCAAAGGAAAAAGAAGATAAGAGAAAATACAGCTTTCTCTGGGCTCTGAAGGTTTGATTGAAGATAAGATCTGGGGCAAACTTAATGGGCAAACTGGAGTGCTGTCAAAAGGCACAGAATTAATGGTGGGAGTGATGTGGGAGTCCCTTGGTCACACAAGGTTTCAGCTCAGTGTGACTCCAGCTGGGGTTGGCAGAGCTGCTGGGAGAGCCATCAGGCTATGGGAGAAAATATTTAAACAACAACTCACGTACACAAAGAATCCCAGGATCCCTTCTTCCTTAAATATCCTGCCAATGGCACTGAACACACCGCTGCCAAGAAAGGAAAAGAGCTGTGAGTGTGCAGAGTTGTTCCACCTCTGCCCTGTGCAACTTCACACGCATCCTGCAGCCCCCAAACGTGGCAGTGCCTCCCCAGCCATCATTCCAGCAGAAGACAGCTTGTTCTGCTTATTCTCCTCAGAGCAGGCAGGTTTGAGGGAAGGTCATGTCTGTATCTGCCAGTCTGCAGTGATACTCAGGAAAACACCCAACCTGCACACAGCTGAAGGTACAAGGGCTTTGTGAGGAGTGTGAGTGGGTACAGATGTTGTGTGATATGGTTTGATTTGACTGGTTCTAAGCCCAAGAACCCTGTCCTGCCTTTGGGAACTCGAGCTGGCTGTGGTGGGCTGGCTGCAATCCTGTCTAGCGTGCCTCCACGTCGCTCCACAGGCCATTCTGCCCTGCAGAGAGGCAGCTGGTACTGCAAAAGGCTTGGGGAAATTTTACAGACTAAGCAGGGCTGCAGCAAAGCTTTGTGTTATCCACTCTGCCTCCCTGCTGCCTTGCCTTTCCATTAACAGCCAAAGAAAAAAGGCAGGAGACTTACTGTATGATCAGCAAGGGGTGATACAGCCCCAAACCCCTGCAGGCACAAGGTGGAACAGAGCCCAGCCTTTCCACATCCCTTCAAGCCCCAGTCACCCACCCTCTAACCACATCTCAGGTTCACTTTTCAGTCTCTCAAGGCTCCTGGATAACACTATTCCCCATGGCACAGGAGCACTGGCACTCCTGACCCCAAGCTGCAGCCACTCACCTGTATTTGACTTCCCGGCCTACGAACTGGACCATGCAGCGCATGGAGATCACTGGGTGGAAAGAAATACAGGGCTGATAGAGAAACAAATCCAGTTTGGGTTGTAATGGATGTGAAAGAAAATGAAACATGACCCTTCTGCTCTCCCTCAACTCACAGCATCTCCAGCTCCTCTCAGTGGTCATCAGCACTGCAAGACTCATTAGAAACTGGGGCCTTTCCTGAGCCTGTAAGTGGTGGGAAGGATTTCAGAGGATCACAGAGAGTTTTGGGTTGGAAGGGACCTGACAGATGATCTTTGTCCAAACCCCCTGGCATGGGCAGGGACACCTTCCACTCTCCCAGGTGGCTCCAAGCCCTGTCCAACCTGGCCTTGGACACTTCCAGGGATGGGGCAGCCACAGCTTCTCTGGGCACCCTGTGCCAGGGCCTCGTCACCTCACAGGGAAGGATTTTTTTCCCTGATATCCCATCTAACCCTGCCCTCTGACAGTGGGAAACCATTCCCTGTGTCCTCTCTCTCCATGCCCTCATCCAAAGTCCCTCTCCAGCTCTCCTGGAGCCCCTTCAGGCACTGGAAAGCTGCTACTGGCCCTAACCCCAATGGGATCTCTAGGACAAGGTGCTGAATGAGTGGGAAGAGAGAAACTCATTGCTCAGCTGTGTTAGTGCCTGAAGGCAAACCCCAGCATCAGCCTCATATGGTAGAGAAGTATCCTAAGTATCATCCCCCTGAGGCAGCAGGGTTTGGGGTGATCCCCAGTCCAGAGGGGGCTGCCAGCCAGGGGACAGGACTCACCGTGCAGCGGGTGCGAGACAACCCGGGACACACACTGCATCATCATCTCGTGGGATGTCTGGGAAGGGAGGACAGAACACCTGTGAGAAAAGCTGTGCTGCTCCTCCTGCACGGCCCAGGCCCTTTCCCTCAGTGTGGGGAGACCCATTTGGGGTCCCTCTTTTGAGATCTGTTCCTGTAGTAAACCTCTATTCCTGTGAATAGATGGACACGGATGGACACAGAATGGCCACTAAACACCACCAACTTCTCACCCCAGTTTGTCTCCAAGTAATCTCACCCACATCCCCAGGAACCTCCCCAGCTGCTCATTAATGGGCAATATCCACTTCTCACCTCTCTGACCACTTTCCTAAGCGAAGTTTTCACGTCATCCCTGTTAGACACGTGCTCCATGTCTTCCAGTGGAAAAGCCTGAGTGGAGAGGGAAGAAACAAGGTCAGAACTGATGGAGATGCTGACCCACAAGGTCTGAGGACAGGGGGAAACCACAAAAAGCCATGCTCTAGATGCAAGGACAAGACAAACAAGCAAGAAGGAACACAGGAGAATAAAGTATGGAAAGTAAAATAGAGGAGGAGAGGAGTCACAAAACTGCTGACAGAGGACACAAGGCAAGGTGATGCCAAATCAAATTAAAATGGTTTGTAAATAAAAAAATGCTTTGGGGATAAGGGCACTGGAAGACTATTCCCTTAGCAGATGGAGAGGGATGCGTGCATCAGTTTCTGTGCAGCTCTGTCTGGCTGCAGGCACTTGCTGCAGTAGCACTGACCCTGCAGGTGATTCATGGAGAGAGAAGCCGACCTTTACCTTCTTCACACTCCCCCTGGTGATGGTTGATAAAGTGCTTGAGATGAGGCGAGGAGTCAGGCCACGGAAGAGGCCTCTCTTCCCATCCACCTCCACGATGTGTCTGGCTGGGTGGGACAACACCAGGCTGCTGTCAGTCAGGAAGGGGACAACACATGGAGAGCACCCCAAAGAGCCCCAAAGAGCTCCAGGGTTCAGCTGAAACCACGCCAGGCTCAGCTCAGCACAGCAGCCACTCCACAGCCCCACAGTAAGTGATTTTATTGTAACAGTCCTAAATAAACTTCGTACTGGAGGACAAGAATTCTTACACTCTGTCATCTACCCAATCTAGAAGAACAGCTCCAATATTTTGGGCTACTTTTTGTCTTTTGATGGTTTTGCTCACCAGGCAGGGAGGACCATCCCACGTGGTCTGTGCCATCACCTCCTCCCCAGGAAGGTCTGACTCATGGTTCATATGGATCTCACAAACCCATGTTCAGTTCCTGCCCCACCACCTTCTCCCAGGCAAACTTCCTCAGGTCTCCAGGTGCAAAAAAAGCCCAGAGATCCCATTTCTCCCGCATGTAATGAGGTGGGATAGAACCCACTATGTGCTGGTGGCCACTGACTGCTCCTGGCCCCTGTCCTGGCTGTGCAAGTGAAGCCAGACAGGCTCTGCACCTCTCCATTACCCACCACTGCCCATCTGTTTGGAAACTGGGAACTGCAGCATTTCCAGCCCTGGGTGTCCCAGGATGGGCTTTCAGTGCTCTCATCCTGCTCCTGTGCTGGTTCCACCCCACGGATAGCACAGGGTGATTTTGGGATGGGCCCAGCTCGGCTGTCAGGACAGTGCGTTCCCCTTCCCCACAGCAAACCTGCTGTGACAGAAGGTCACAAAGGGTCCACCTTCCTCTCCCATGCTGCTCCACCCACAAAAAAGAGGAAAATACTACTTTTTTTCCTTCTAAACGTATTACCTGCCCTTTTCTTGGTATTTCTGTCCCTTTAGGGTCCCATCTACAACACAAATGAGCAGGGCAGGGGGCAGGTTATTCCAGGGCTGTTTTGGAGCAGAAGGAAAGTATTTTGCAATCTTCAAAACACACAAAACCCTCCTGCAACAAGCCTAACCCCCCCAAACCCCTCCACCACGGTGCAAACCCAGAGCAATGTGCCATGGGAACACGATGCAGCACCAACACTGTGGCTGTCAGAACCCAGGGGGTTCCTATAACATTCCTAAATTACTTGAACCCTGGCCAGGAGGCTTTTTAGCCCTGGCAGGAGGGTCAAAAACCTTAGTTTACCACCGAGAGTGCCTGTAGTTTTAATTTTGATCCATAGAACAAATTACCAGCTTTATATAAAGAACTGCAAGTCACCAAAATTTAAATAGTAAAATAGTAGTAATTATAGATTAAAAGAAAAAAATTTTAGGGTTTTGTACAGGGGGGGTCTAAAATTCTGTACAGGGGGGTCTAAAAGACAAAATAAAAGATTTTTACACATAATATATTATTTCTTCTTCTCCTTCTTACCATCCATCTTTAAGCCAGAGCAGCAGCTCTAAATTAGTTTGTCAAAAGACTAAACAATATAATGTAAGAGTCACAAATTAAAAATTAGCAATAGACATTAATTACATAATTAATAATATAAAAAGACAGCTCAAGCTCAGGGGTGGGCAGAGTACCTCAAACTCTCTTACTAGGCAACTTACAGCAGGACAAAAAAACCTAATAAATAGAATAACAATAAAACAACTTAAAGACAACAGCCAAAAACTCCAGACTAATTCTTCAACAAGCAAGCTAAAAATAAACTTTTTACACATCTAAAATTGCCCAAAACAAAATAGCCTCCCAAATGTGGCCACCAGCCCCTGTCCCCAGCAGCAGGTACATAAATCTGACAGCCTTGCAAGGAGCTGTGGTGTTTTATGCCTCACTGCAGCCTCGGGAGGATCCCAGGGGGATGTGGGAGTGCTGCTGGGGGTCAGCTCAGTCTGCCTGGCAGCTCCCAGCCTCGATTCCCCGAGGGCAGGACCTCGTGCTGGCAGGGAGGGACAGTCACTCACCGTAGGTGAAGAAGCCGGGCAGGTACAGGACTTTCCTTCCCAGCACATTTCTTCCAATGGTTGGAGGTAGCGGCTCATGCCCGACCTGAGAGAGAAACCTCGTGAGCAGGTCTCTGTTCTGCTGTTCCCAAAATCCCTGGATGAACAGGATTGATCCGAGCACCCCCTCATCATTCTCAGGCACTCCTTTCCCCATTTTATGGAGTCTCTAGGTTAGAGGGGGCCCTCTACCCTCCCATTTTAGGGGGTCCCTGTTACTGAGAGGGTTTTGGGGTTTCCTATCCCTCTTTATATGGAAGGCCTCATGGCAGAGCAGTAATTTTATAGGAATTCTCAGATTACTGGGTGTCCCCATTCCCTGTAATACGAGGGGTCCCAGTGTCCCACTACAAAGGAGCNGGGGTTTCCTATATATGGAAGACCTCATGGCAGAGCAGTAATTTTATAGGGATTCTCAGATTACTGGGTGTCCCCATTCCCTGTCATAGGAGGGGTCCCAGTGTCCCACTACAAAGGAGCCCCCCTGTGTAGGGCCCTCACCCCTGCATTATATGGTGTCCCCTATTCCCTATATAGGGTGCCTCTGTTGTAGAAGGCATCCTCACCCTCCAATTATATAGGACCCCATTTTCATATAAGGTCAGCCAGAGCATAGGGGACCCCGTCCCCTTACATGTGGGGGGCTCCATTACTCAGATGTCCCTCATTCTGCAGCTGCTCAGGGGGTCCCGCTGGAATGGGGGGCTGTATATACAGTGACCCCCAGTGCATGGGGGCCTCCACAGGGGCACGAAACAGGAATCCCCTTCCACCCACTGCACTGGGATCCCGATCCCCCATCCTACACAGAGACCCCATCCTGTTACATATGGGGGACCCCATTCTTTCTATCTATCTATCTATCTATCTATCTATCTATCTATCTATCTATCTATCTATCTATCTATCTATCTATCTATCTATCCCCCTATTCTACTGGGGGTCACCCTGTAACAGGGGGGCTGTACATACATATGTATGTACATACATGTGGCTGTACATATGGAAGCACATGGGGGTTTCCATAGGGGCACTATGAAGGAATCCCCCTCCTCCCATTAAACCGGGGGCCCAATCCCGGTCCCGTTATCCACTGGCACCCCATCCCGTTACACACACTGAGCTCACCCCATCCTATAGGTGCCCCCATCGCACAGGGGCTCCCGTTACACGGGGGAGGGCTGTACATGCACGGAAGCCTCCACGGGAGC
>VXBU01003590.1:48425-69095 GCA_013400315.1 Bombycilla garrulus
AAAAGAAGGAGAAAAGAGCCAAAAATACAAGGAAAATAAAAGAAAGTAGGAAAAAGGAAAGGAGATTTCCAGTCCTGGTTCCAGCAGGGCTGATCGGATGCCCGTGGTCCTGGGGCACAATCTCGGGTGGGTTTCTCGCTCTCCACACAAATTGGTTCTCATGCACAGTGCACTGTTGCCCTACCTCCACGTGGCCCCTTCTCCAACCACATCTTGTTTTTTCTCATGGTTGTTAGCAACAGTCCTTGTCTGTTGTTACCAGCAATTCTTGGGGGGCCCCACAGCCATCCAACTGTTGGTGTTTGAGACGGACTCATCAGCCCTGCCGGGGCACCAGGGTCCTGCCAGCCCATTCCTGGCTCCTCCAGCCATCTGGACTGTCCAGACGCCACCCTGAAGCCCAGCCTGGTGGGACACAGCCACCCCAGCTGGCCTGCACAGCCAGGAGGTGTCCCAGCTCCCCCCTGCCCTGCACCATCCCTGCTGCTGCTGCTCTGGCCTTGGCTGTGCCACCACCTTGATCCCTCCCAAACTGATTCCCAGTGTTTTCTCAGTGTTTCTCCTACCCACAAACTGCTGTGCTTCCTCTTTCCCTTCCCTTTTGAGGCCAACCCAGAGAAAAGTTCTGCTACCACAGAGAGGGCAGCGGGAGGGCTTTGCCTCCTGCA
Organism: Bombycilla garrulus; assembly: GCA_013400315.1. Lineage (NCBI taxonomy): Eukaryota > Metazoa > Chordata > Aves > Passeriformes > Bombycillidae > Bombycilla > Bombycilla garrulus. The sequence goes on from VXBU01003590.1 coordinate 49,094, forward strand.
AATCCTCATTCCCAAACTGCAGCCAGAAACACTTCAGAGCAGAGAGGGGGACAGAGGAAGGAGCTGCAGCCCCCAGCCCCTGCCCCTGCAGCTCCTGGACACCCAGGATCTGTGCCCAGCCCATGCCATGGAGAGACAGGTGGATATTCGGCAGAATGTGGGGAAGCTGGTGGCTGCGTTTGAAGAGCACTGGTAAGGCAGGAGGGCTCTGGGTGCTGAGGTCAGGGCTCAGGTTAGGGCTCCACGTGGAGTGGGTCTGGGAAGGAAGAAACCCGCTGTGGAGGTGGTTTGGAACCTGTGGAGAAGCTGACAAGGTGGTTTGCAATTCTTCACCACTCAGGTTTGCCTCAGTGTCTTCCTCCCACTGCGGGTCATGAGCAGAAATCTGAAAACCTCAGTGGGGTGTGAGTGGTTCTGCGGGGCTCAGGGTGAGGCTGTGCCAGCCCATTCCCCCACACTCAGCATCTTCCCACTCAGCCTGGCTGGTGCATCCTGCTGCTGCTGGGGAAAGGAATCATGGTTTGCAAATATGTAGGCAGGGGTTTTCACTGGGAATCAACTGCCTGGGTGTCTGGGAGGGCCCCAGCCTCACACTGTCCAGTTGTTTGGAGAGATGTGGCTCCTAGGAAAGGAAACAAAGCATTATGTTAAGGGAAAGAGAGAATTCCTTTCATAAACCAGCTCCTTCCCTTGCAGTGTGAGCTGGGACCCTCAGACAGTGTGTGCTGGGGTCTGAGCGAGGGGATCTGCCCTGGCTCTGGTGTAAAAGTAATTCTGAGGCTTCAGGTGAGTTATTGTCAGGGCTGTGCCTCAGTTTCCCCATCTGTTGGATCAAGGCATGGAATCCTGCTGTCCCTTGTATCCATGAGATGCCCTCAGTGAGCCTTAGAGAGGCTGGGTGGTTGGGCAGGTGAGTTTTGCAGCAATTCCTGAAGATGCTCAGGCATGAGATTTCCTTTCATTCCAGGAACTCCTGCATCTCTGCTGTGTGCTTTTCCCCAGGCTTTGTGGTTTTCCCCATCATCCCACAGTGATTTGTGTTGGAACCACTGCAGGGTTTGATCTGCCCCCATGTCACTGCTGCAGCGTGTTTGTTGTTTGCTCTGGAGCGCGAGTGTGATTTAGAGGAAATAAAAGTAACTTGTGAGTTTCGGAGGAAGCTGGGGAACCTGGGAATGAGCAGAGTATTTTGGAACAGGCAGTGGTTTGGCCTAAATCAGCATAAATAGAAAGAGAGAAGTTCCCTATTGAGACTCAGTCGTGGCTTTAGGCTGACACAGGCTTGGGAGGCACTGGGAGAGATGGAAAAAGCCTCTTTGTCTCTGAAGGGTTCTGCCAGCCCCCCTGGACAGGAGGGGATTTGTGCGTGGCTGTAGAGGCAGTCCTGAGCTCACAGACATCCTGAGCATGGGATGGAGCTGACATCCTCTTCAGATGAGTCTCTGCCCCTCAGGTCACCTCCTATCCTCAGCTTTGCAGTTGGATGTCCAATTTCTTCATGTCTTTCCCATCCTGTCCATCCCACTCCTGGCTGCAGGCCGGCAATGGATGTCTTTCCAGTTTGTGCCCAGAGCAGCTTCCTGCAGTGACCAGCTCTTGGATGACAGACAAGTCACTTGCTGTCACCTTCACGGCCTGGCTTCTCCCTCATGCCTGCTCTGGACCTGCTTTTTTTGTCTTTGCCAGAACAGGGAAGAGAGAACACCACCAAAAAACAACCTGTCTGCAAAACCACCCACACATGGCCTGCTCTTGGCTCAGAACTCTTGGCTATCATGCTTCTCCCTGCTTTTCTCTGTGGTGGCAGCAGGCAGAAAGCCAGAGCTGTGGGTGGGATAAATGACAGGATCCTGCTTTTCTAGGGCAGGAGAGGGACTGGGCACAGCAGCAGGGGGCACTGGGAGAAGCGAGGCTGGATCCTGGCCCGTGGAGGATGCTGAGGGTGTTTGTACTGCAGGGCTGTAGTGGAGCAGAGCAGTGTCAGCACTGAGCAGCTCCTGCTCTGGTCCCTGTCGGTGGCTTTGTGCTGGAGGAATGGCTGAGCTGATCACATTCCCTTGTAGCAGGGACAGCAAATCTGCCCAGAGGGCAGGCAGCCAGCCAGCCCCAACAGCTTCCAACATTCCCTGCCAGCAGGAGCCGCTCCCTGACCAGACAGGAGAACGAGGAGGAGAAGGATCAGCAAGGTCAGCGTGGGCTCAGCTTCAAATGCCTCCGTTCTCTGCGATGCAAAATCCGTGAGGACAACTGGAGGAGGCCACAGGGCCCAGGCCTGGAGCCTGGCAGCCAGGTGAGCTCCAGAGGCCGGTGGGTGCCCACAATCAGGCAGGGCTGGTTCAGGGTCTCATCCCTGCCCACGAGACTGAGCCCTGCTCCCCATGCAGGAATCAGAGGAAAAGAAAATTGCACTGGAGCTGCTGGAGACAGAGCAGGCTTACGTCAACCGCCTCCACCTCCTTGACCAGGTGAACTGAGGAGTTGAGGGACCAGGGCAAGGGGATTTTGGAAAGATTGAAGCTGTAAAAATGAGAAACACGTGAGCTACTGTTCTTTACAGGCAGAGCTTGGGTCTGGCCTTTGCCTCTTCTACACCCCACACCTCTGGGAAGCACCCTTGTCCCAGCAAAACCTTCCATTCCCCTCCTCTTGGAGCCTGGGATATTCCTCCTGCACAGCCAGGCCTTTCACTGGGTGATGTGCCAATCTCAGAGAGGGAATGGGATCCCTGGCCCTTTTTGTTCACCCTTCTTTCTTCCAGGTATTCTATACAGAGCTGATGAAAGAAGCCAAAGCTGGGAAGACTGTCCCAGAGGAGGTGGTGAAAATGATCTTTTCCAACATCTCCTCCATCTACCAGTTCCACTCCAAGTTCTTCCTGCCAGAGCTGCGGAAGCGCATGGAGGATTGGTGAGCTGCAGGAGGAGAGGGCAGGACACCTGGGTCGCTTGAACAGAATGGGGAGCAGCACTGAGTTCAGGCTCCCACCAGGAGCAAAGCTCAGCCTGTTTTGCTCCAAATTTCTCGTGCTGGAAAACACTTCTTTAAAATGCTCAGATCAGAGTGTGGAAAACTGGGTAACATCTCAGGTGGTTGGAGGGTGTGCCCGGGTATGAACAGCCCAGACTGGCAGCAAGGTGGGGACATTCCTGTTCTGGAGAGCAGGAAATGGTGGGGCAGATGAAGGGATGTAGCAGGTTGCAGCAGGGAAAAGCTCAGTCCTCCACCGTGGCCCTTCCCTCACTGTCTGTCTGTCCTGCCGGACTGAGGAAGCTGCTGCTCTGTGGTTCCCTCCTACAGGAACCGCAACCCCCGCATTGGGGATGTGATCCTGAAGCTTGCACCCTTCCTCAAAATGTATGGGGAGTACGTGAAGAACTTTGACAAGGCTGTGGAGCTCATCACTGCCTGGTCAGAGAAATCACCCCCCTTCCAGGAGCTCATTGCTGACATCCAGGTAAGGGCAGGGCGGGGGAATCGCAGCAGAGCTCCCAAAATCCCCTGGGAACGGCGAGCCAGCCGAGGGTGGGAGCTGCCTTGGTCACTGTTCCTCTCTCGGTGCCTGCTGTCCCTGGCCAGAAGAGGAAGGTCTGTGCTAACCTGACGCTGCAGCACCACATGCTGGAACCTGTGCAGAGGATCCCGCGCTACGAGCTCCTCCTGAAGGATTATGTGCGGAAACTGCCGCCCCAGTCCCCTGACAGGAGTGATGCTGAGAGTAAGGGCTCTGGGTCCCCATGCTGGGGAGGGCAGGGGGGGAATAACATACACAATATGTTATATATGTATGTTAATGTAATATTGTAGGGAAATAACAACCCCTGGTGTTGCACATGGGCACCACAATACCTGGATTCACTCACCCTGTGCCCTTGGATAAATGTCTCAGTCTCATCTTTTTCTAGCAGGGAGAGGGATTAATCTGCCTTTTCAGGGGCTGGGGAGGGGAAGGATGGTGTGTCAGGTGTCCATAGTATCCCCTAAAGAGACCTGCAGCAGCTGGGGGAGCTTTCAGACCCCTGTGGATAACACAGTTCCCAGTCCTGCTGGGATGGAAGGATACAGGAGTGGGTTGTCTCTCCCTCCAAGACCCCTCCATGTGCAGTCTAGCTGTACCCAGACTCCTGCACAGCGTTTCAGAGCCACTTGGGTTGTGTTCACAGAAGGGCAGCAGCTGCCACTCATGTGCATCCATGAGGGACAGAGCCAGAAGCTTCCTCCCACACTCCAGAGCAGGGCTTTCACCTCCAGCCTGTCTGTTCTCATTGCAGAGGCCCTGGAGATGATTTTTATGGTGGCCAAGCACTCCAATGCAGCTATTGCCGAGATGGTGAGGCCCTGTCCCAGCTGGGAATGCTTTGCAGCTCACAGCTCAGTCCCCCTGAAGGGGACAAGAGCCCTGTGGGTTCAGCTGTGGTGCTTAGACTCTGCTCCTAATGCCCAACCCCACCACCCCAAGCCTGGAGAAGTCACATCTGTAGCATCAGCTGGGGTGTGACCAGCTGGTCAAGGCTGGGAGCTGCTCCCAGAGATCAGCCTGGGCTGAGAGAGCTGTGCCACCTCTCCCAGTACTCAGCAACTGGCAGGGAGGTGGGCATGGAGGGGACCCAGCAGTGACAAGGTTGTGGCTTCTCAGCACCCCACAAAAACAGGTCCCTCTGCCTCCCCCAGGAACGGCTGCAGAACCTCTGGGTGGTCTATCAGAGGCTGGGCCTCGAGGATGACATCGTGGATCCCTCCAACGAGCTGATCAAGGAGGGACCAATCCAAAAAATCTCCACCCGCAACAACAGCACATCGGAGAAGTACCTGTTCCTGGTGGGAGCTGGGCTGCCTGGGCCAGGGGAGGGAGCAGATGAGGTGGGAGTGGGGACAGGGAGCACAGCTGACCAGGGTGTTGCTGGGTCACCTTGACACAGAGGGGATGAATTCAGAGCTGAGGGAGGGGTTTGACCTTGCTCAGTGCAGGGCACCCTGTGCAGGACACAGCTGGGAATCTGCTCATCCCTGGGCAGCTCTAGGAATGGTTCACCTTTGCTGGGAGGGTGGAGGCTGAGGCAGAAACTGTCAAGTTTCAGGTGGGCTTCTTCCCAAGGAGCAGCTCAGCCCTGGGCAGTGAAGGATCCCAAACCCCAGGGAAGCACACAGCTGGGAGCAGTGCTGGGCTCCAACCCAGCCTCTTCTCCCCTTCAGTTCAACAACATGCTGCTGTACTGCGTGCCCAAGGTCATCCAGGTGGGCGCCGAGTTTCAGGTGCACCTCCGCATGGATGTGGAAGGCATGAAGGTCAGACTGACACCTTGTCTTTGTGCTTCCCCCAGCTCCTGACTCCTCCAAAAGCCTCTGCTCTGGCGTGTTACTGCTGCCTGAACTTCCTCGGGAGGGAGGGAGGAGTTGGAGCCAGGACTGGCTTCGTGAGTGGGGTTGATACTCTGGTCCTGGGAAGTGCCAGTGAAACCCTGTGCATGTGGGATCTGAGGGGCTGAAGGGCTTGTGTCCCTGTGCCCCACCTCATGGAGGAAGGTCCAGGTGTGCTGGAAGTGGGCTCAGCTCCACATCCTTTCTCTGGTCTCCCACAGGTGCGGGAGCTGAAGGACACTGAGTTCCCTCACACCTTCCTGGTCTCAGGAAAGCAGCGGACGCTGGAGCTCCAAGCCAGGTAAGGGGAAGGGTGACATCATGCAGGACCTCGGGGAGGAGGGACAACAGCTCATCCACCTCCTTTTTGTACCCAGGTCAGGCGAGGAGATGGACGCCTGGATCAAGGTACCACCGAGTGCTGGGAGAGTGGGCACAGCCCCCCGTCCCAGCTGGATGCCCTGGGTCAGGGCACCCTCAGTGCCTCTCCAGCCCTGCCTTCCCCTCTAGGCCTTCCAAGATGCCATTGACAGGAAGGAGAAGAGGAGTGAGACCTTTAAGACAGCAGTGCACGGGCTGGAGACAGACGCCCCTGCACTGAAGGTAACCCTCCTGCTCTCCCTGTGCCCCACCTGCCTCCAGCTGCTCGGGAGAGCACCCTTGCTGTGCCTCAGTTTCCAAAGCTAAACCGATCTGGGGGGAGGCTGAGGAGGGGAAGGGGTGAGGACAGAGGGGCTGGGACCACCCAGGGTGTGGTCTCCACCCCCAGACAGAGGAGCTGGGCCGCCGGGCCCCGCAGTGGGTGCGGGACAATCTGGTGACCATGTGCATGCGCTGCAAGGAGCCCTTCAACGCCATCACCCGCCGGAGGCACCACTGCCGAGCCTGCGGATATGTGAGACCCCGTGCTTCCCTCCCTCCCTCCCTCCTGGCCTGCTCAGGTGGCTGCTGGGCCAGGAGTGCGCCTCTCCTACACCTTGTACCCCTTTCCTAGGCTTAGGGCTGCTCCTCCTGGAGCTGTCCCTGGGTCCCCTAGCCCTGCCCCGGTGTCACCAGTGTCCCTGTCTGGTGGCTGCAGGTGGTGTGTGCTCGCTGCTCTGACTACAAGGCCGAGCTGCAGTACGATGGGAACCGCCCAAACCGCGTCTGCCAGGAGTGTTTCATCTTCCTGACCGGCTGCACGGTGCTCGAGGACCGCGAGGGGAAGCACAAAGGCATCCTGGAGGTGAGCTCCGCCCTTCTCTGATGGCCTCCCTGTGCCCTCTGAGCATTGCCACCCGCCCTGGTGTCCAGCCCCGCTGTCCCAGCCTGGTCCTGCACCCGCAGCAGGAGGGGTGGGAATCACTCCCACAGCAGTCAGAAGGTGCATGTGTTGATCTCCCTCCCCTGTGCTCCAAGCCTTGGGACCAAGCAGCCAGGGCTCCTGTCAGCACAGGATGTCAGCAGCACTGTCATAGCCAGCACAGCCCCTCACGTGCCCCTGCTTTGCGGAGTTTTCCGGAGAGGGCACGGAACTCCCCAGGAAATTATTTCAGCTCAGTGCCCTTTCTACCATCTGCACTGAGTATTGAGGGATTGCTGGTTATTTTGGCAGAAAGGAGCTGCAGAGGTATCAAGCAGGAGTTTGCTCTGCAGTTCCCTGCAGCTGCTGGACAAGAACGGCAAGGGGGGCACGCGGGGCTGGTTCGTGATCCCACAGGACGATCCCCTCGTGCTCTACATCTATGCAGCCCCACAGGTGAGGCCTGGCTCGGATCCACCCCCAGGGGACAGCCTGCTGTGCTTTCCCCTGCCTCCCACCGCTGTCTCTCCTCTTGGCAGGACGTCCGAGCCCACACCTCCATCCCCCTGCTGGGCTACCAGGTGCGGGACCTGCCCCAGAGCGAGTCCCGGCACCTCTTCCAGCTGGTGCAGTCCGGGCAGGTGTTCACCTTCGTGGCCGACACTGAGGAGCTGAAACAACGCTGGATGAAGGCCATGGCACGCTCTGCCGCGGGGATCACACACCCGGAGGAGGAGGAGGAGGATGCAGGCCTCTATGATGAAGCAGAATGAGGCCATTCCCACCCCTGCGCTGCCTGGAGGGTCACACCTCCCCTGCCTGCTCTCACTGCTGGCTTTGGGCACACCCCGGACATCTCTGCATTCTGGTTTTCCATCGTGATAGGGGCAAGATGGGGACACGTTTGCCACCACACGGACAAGCTGGAGCCCCTTTCGCTGTCTCCTCGCTCTGGGCGCTGTCCGGCCGGGAGCGGAGGGAGCGGGGATTTCGGGGAGCCGGGCGCGGTGCGATGCCGCCGGCGGCCACGCGAGGGCAGCACCGGCCCGTCCTTGGCGGGCGGGTTGGGACGGGGAGTGCCGAGATAAAAACACCCCTGCAGCCCTCTGTGCGCTCCGTGCCGCCTTCTTCGGGCGGGTGCTTCCCAGAGAGACCCCTGGGATCGTCCCCGTGGCTCCACATGTGTCACAAATGTGTCAGGGACCCTGTTTGTAGCTCAGCCTCACAGCCCTGGGAACCCGGTGTGTCCCTTTTCCAGCTTGTCACCCCTCCTGGCCTCACGCTGCAGTCCCAAGGTGTGGGGGTCCCTTAACCACACACAGCCCTCACCTGCCTATCTAAGCCAGCCCACACTCCTGCCCATCTCAGACTTTCCCTGCACTCTCTCCTGCCCACCCTTGTACTTCCACACTCAGTTATGTTTCCTGGGGGAAAACACTCTGGGACAAGGTCAGGTCCACACAGGTGCTGCTGTGATGCTGGGGAGACACGGGGATCCCCCTCTCCATCACCAGCACAATGAGCCCCCCTGTTCATTTCAGTCAGTGCTTTAGGCTGCAGCCCCACATTTTTCTCTCTGCATCCTCTTTAGCTCCCAAAAAATGTTGCCCAGGCAGAAACTGCCAGTTCTGAGCCTGCCAGGGGCCTTGTGTACAGAGCTGGAGGAGCCCACAATCGATCCCTGGCAGGCAGGACTTTCTGCCTGTGCCTGGACCATGCACAGCTCCAGCACAGCAGCCTCGGGGTGCCCAGGGGCGTCACAGGCTGAACAGATCCCTGCAAACTGGGAAGGGAGGTGGAGCAGGATGTGGCAAATGGGAACAACACCTGGGAAAAGATGGGGGGGTAAAGGGGTAAAGATGAACTACAGCTGTCACCACTCTGGGGGGCTTTGGGGAGACAGGAAAAAGCTGTGAGTATTGTCCTTCCTCAGTCTACTCAACTCCGCTCATCCTGGGAAAAAGCAAACTGTGGTGGCTTTGTCTCCTCCAGCTTAAGAGATCCCGTCAAGGAAGAGGGAGAGGAGCTGGATGTCAGAGCCAGAGCTCACCCCTCACCCCTCAGAGTGCCGCTGAGCCCAGATGCAAACAGCACAAACAGGGCTTTCCAGAGACACCCCAAAACAGCCCTCACCTCCCACCATCACCCCTGGGAAGGGGAAACCCCAGCAGCCCAGGGAGCGCAGGGTGCTTCTGGGAGGAAACGGTGAGCAAGGGGAAGCCCGCGGGGCTGGAAGGTTCTGCGTGGTGGCCCTTCCACCTCGGCGTCACCCCTGTGTCAGCGAGGAACAAAACAAGCCCCGAGCACGGAGCTGCCCTCAGCCCTCAGCTCGTGAATGGCCTAAGAATAAATTTCCTGTTTACCCGGTGAGGAATGGCTCCCGGGCCAGAGGGCACCTGGGGCTATTTTTACCAGCTCCTGCTCTCCTCCCTCCTGACCCTCAGCATCCTCGGGACCGCTGCCCCACTGCAGCACCCATGGGTGCCTCGGGAAGGGAGCTGCCACAGAGGAGAGGGGTGGAGGGGGTGGCAGGGCACTAGGGCAGGTCACTGCCGTGGCTTTGGCATCGTGCTACCCTCAGGGACAGGGAGACAGCATCACTGCCCTGAGCATCCCACAACAGGAGGGTGGGAGACCAGACTTAAGGCGTTTGCATGATTCCCCAATTCTGTGTTCCTACCAAAAAAAAAAAATAAAGTATTTTTACACATGCAGATGAATTTTCTCTGCCCATCCTGTCTCAATGCCTGGGCAGTGCCACAGCAGTGGTCAAGCAGAGCAGTTTGGCCTCTCGCCTCCAGAGCAGAAAGTGAAACCCCCGTGCAGAAGCCACAGTTTCCTATTCTCGAGAATGGGGAAGGCTCGCGGGCCATTTACTGGCAATCCCCCCCGCGGGCCCCCCCACGCCTCTTCTCGTAAGCACTGACCGAAATAGCCTGCGAAACCCAGAGAGCTGTGCTGGGCCCGGGACACCGAGCCCGGAGAGCACCCAGCCGGGCCCAGGGGAACGCGTGTCCCTGCAGCTGCTGCCCTGCAGAGGCTCCAGCGTCCCGTGCTCATCCCGGAGCCCGGCCGGGTGTCACACCTCCATCCACACTGCGGGAGGGGATGCGGACAGGTTCAAGGGCATGAGCGAGCAGAGGGGGCTGCAGGGCACAGCTGTGGCCCCCTTTGCAGGGCTCTGTGCGCTGCAATCTCCCCAGACCCCAGCGAGGGGCTCAGCAGGGCCTGGGCCGCTGTGGAGTGGGATGGGAACCATGTGGGCCTAAAGAACCCACAGCCCCAGCCTGCAGGGCTGCTCTGGGAGCTGCTCTGGGAGGTCTGGACTCTTGATCCACAGGGACAGGCTCTGCAGGGGGGTTCTCTACGTGCCTGGCGCTCCCCATCTTTGGGGACCGTTCCACTTTGGGGCAGGTTCTCTTGCTCACTAATTGCAGGTCCCTCTGCACTGCACGGGATGGGGTTTTGTGCAATTTGGGGACTGTTCTTTAGGGGTCTGCTCTGCTGGGGCAGCAGTTTTTGCCCTATAACTGCTGGGCTTTAGTCGTATGAGTGCTGGGCTCTAATAGTTCATTGTGGGTGTTGAGTTCCGTAGGGGAATTCCCTGGAGGGGCTGTGACCCACAGCGTCCCTGCTCGGGGACAGCACATCCCTCACTGTGGGATGCTGAACAGGACAACTCTTGCTGTGGGGCTCTTAGGGCAGCACATCCCCCCTCGCTGTGAGATTTTGGGTAGCACCCCCTCAGTCGGGGGCAGCTCCTCCCTCGCTGAGGGATTTTGGGTGGCACTCTCCTCACTGTGGGGCAGCTCCCCACTCGCTGAGGGATTTTGGGTGGCACTCCCCACACTGTGAGGCAGTGGGGCAGCTCCCCACTCGCTGAGGGATTTTGGGTGGCACTCCCCACACTGTGGGGCAGCTCCCCCCTCGCTGAGGGGTCTCGGGCAGTTCTCGCCGCAGCGCCGCGGTGCCGGAGCTGCAGCAGCTCAGCCTCTCCCGCCGTGCAGCCTCTGTAGCCCACCGGGGCTTCCGCTGCTCCCGCCAAGCGCTTTAAATAATAAATAAATGGAGTTCGGAGGCAGCCACAAGAGCCCCGCCTCGGGACATCGCTGCCCGCCGTGCCAGGGCTGCGGGGACACGTGTGAACCCTGAGTCCCCTCAGTCTGGGGCACCCCCTGCATGCGGGGATTGAAGGATGTGAGATGATTCTAAACGATGTATCTGTGATATCCCACCCCGCTCCCCCCAAAAAAAAAACTCCAAACCCCACGGGCAGGATTGTGTGACCTCAGGACTGGGGTACCCCACCCTGCTCTTCACCCCCCAAGTCCCTCAGGGAGCAGTCAGACAAGGAGGGGATCCCAGGATCCACCCAGCTGCGCCCCATTTTTGCAATGCACGGGCAGGACCTCGCTGTGGGGGTGTCCCCGTGCTTGGGGGAGCGTTTGAGCGGGGGAAGCTTCCACCTGCTTCTCGGTGGCCCCCGCAGGTGCCAGCAAAGGGCATTTCGTGCAGTTGAGAAGCAGGTCGTGCATCCCGGCGTCTGGCGAGGCGGGAGGTGTTTCCCGGTGGCGCAGGAATTTGCTGTTTGCGCCTGTGTTGCAGGAGGTTGGGGGAAGGAAGAAGGGGCGGAGGTGGGGGGGAAGCTGGCAGTTGTTATTATTTAATTTTATTTTCCTTCCTCCATCCAGGAATCTCTGCAATGTGCCGGCTGCTCCCCGGGAGGCTGGGGTGGCCGTGAGTCACTGCTGCCGCTGGAACGTGACTCAGTCCTGCTGCTCTGCCGGCAGGACATGACCAGACTGCCAAAATCCGGGAGAAGCCCCAGCTCCCACTCCCGCCCGCGCCGGCGGCCGAGGACACGCGAAATCCCCTCGGGGAGCTCAGCCTCCCACTTCCCATGGAGGCGGCAGCAGTGCCCCTTGCCGTGGGGCAGAGCTCAGCGTGGGGTGCACAATGGGCTGACTTGTTTGTTTGTTTATTTATTGTCTTTTTTTTTCGTCTCCTTTTTCTTTTTTTTTTTNCAGCTAGGAAAACCCTCTGCACCCACTCTGGCTCACCCGTCCATGTGTGGCCGTGGGGCTGGGGGGAGTCCCTGGAGTTTTTCTTCCTCATCTTCCAGGCTCTATGAGTGAGCAGGGAAAGCTTCTGGCACGGTTCCTGCCCCAGTTCCCGTGCCTCAGTTTCCCCATCCGGTGAGGAGTGGAGATTTCCCCATCGGGGAGCAGGACAGGGGTTACTCCAGGTTGTGCTTTGAGGTCAGCGAATAGCAGCTGCAGGGGGCTATTATTAATATTAATTAATAGCCAGGCTCGGTCGGGGCTCAGGTGGCAGGGAGGGATGGAGCAGCCCTGAGTCACAGGGCCCTGCACGGAGCGTGACACACTCACTGCGCCCAGAGTGGGACGGCCAGGGCCCGGCTGATGCTGGCCATGAGCCCTCCTCATCCTCAGCTCCTGCTGCCCGTGGGAGCGGCCTCCTGGAGCCGGAGGGCAGCGGAGTGGCCACGGGGCAGCGCTGAGCGCGGGGGGGCTCGCCACACCTCGGGCCCGCCGTGGCCGCAGCTGCCTCTGTCAGCCGTGATTGAAAGCCAAGCCGGGCTGGCAGGCCTTCTCTGTGATCTTGTTAATTAAGAAATACATTTAATTAGCAGCACCCCAGCTGTGACTCAGCTAATCATCATGATCGAAACAAGAGCCGGAGTCCATCGCTGGAGCACGGAGCGACCAAACCGCCCTCACCTGCCGTGAGTCCCTGGTTCTGCCAGGACCCCATCGCCCACCAGGCACATCCCAGTGCCCTCCTGGGGTTTTGGGGGGAGTTTTCCCCTCAGCAGGTTGGGTCTGAGACTGTGCCCATGCAGCAACTCACACACGCTGGTGTTGTCCCCACCCAGGGCAATTACCCATTGCCACACGGCAAATAATCATATTAATAACAGATTTACCAGGCTATAAATAGCCTTGATAATAACACCCTGGGTTTTCCAGGAACGGATTGTCAAAAATGTGGGGAAAGCCATTCCCTGTCGCCTGGATTGCAGATGAGGAAACTGAGGCAGGGTTGGTTTCGGGCATGACTCTCACCCACTGCAGTGAGCGTCTGCCAGGCAGCTGTGGAATTTGCTCCCGAATAAACTGTCATGTAAATGAGCCCTTATGTATATTTATAGGAACCATCCTGCCAGCTGGAATCTAATAGTGGAGAAAATAAACTGGGAAACTGCCTGGAAAAGGAGGGTGGTGCCTCACACATCAGCCCCATGCCCCACTGGCGCTGCCAGAGGTGAGTGTCTGTCTGTCTGTGTCCCCAGGGTGTGTGTCCCTGGTCCTGGGGATCCTGCTCTCCATCCTGGGGTGCCCAGCTGTGGTCCTGGATGCTGAGCCCTGCACCCTGGGTGCCCAGCCCAAGTTCTGAGTGCCCGGCCCTGCACCCTGGGGTACCCAGCCCTGTCCTGAGTGCCAAAATCCTCATGTGCCTGGATCCTGGGGTGTCTGGGAAGCAGCCACCGAATGCTCTGCAGCTGCTCTAGGCTGGTGGGAAATTGTTAGTGTTGTTAGCACTGGGGGTAAGAGTGTCACAGCAGAATAAAACTACAGAACATTTTGGGGGGCTGGCACAAGGGGTCCCACCCTACTCAGCAAGGCCTGGGTGGGTGAGCCCAGAGCTCACAGTGGGTGAACGTCTTTCCCTGCCAGTGACCCACACGTGTCTGTTTGTGTGTGTTTGTGTACATGTATGCATAGCATGTGTGTGTGTATGTGTATATAGGTGTGCACACGTGTGTGTGTGTGTTTTTGTGCATGTGTGTATATGTGTGCACAGTGTGTGTGTGTGCACAGCTGTGTGTGTACATGTGAGCAGTGTGTGTGTGTGTACATGTGTCTGTATGTGTGTACGTGTGTGCACAGCTCTGTGTGTGTGTACATGTGAGCACAGTGGGTATGTGTGTGTACATGTGTGTGTATGTGTGTACGTGTGTGCACAGCTCTGTGTGTGTGTGTACATGTGTGCACAGATGTGTGTGTGTACATGTGTGTGTATGTGTGAGCACTGTGTGTGTGTGTGTGTATGTGTGCACAGGTGTGTGTGTACGTGTGTGTGTGTACGTGTGTGTGTGTGTGTGTGAGCACAGTGTGTGTGTGTACATGTGTGCACAGGTGTGTGTGGGTACATGTGTGTGTACATGTGTGCACTGTGTGTGTGCATATGTGTGCACAGAGTATGTGTGTGTACATGTGTGTGTACGTGTGAGCAGTGTGTGTGTGCACATGTGTGCAGGGGTGTGTGTGTACATGTGTGTGTATGTGTGTACGTGTGTGCACACCTCTGTGTGTGTGTGCGCACGTGTGCAGGCGGGTGTGTGTGTGTACATGTGTGCACACATGTGTGTGGCAGTGCCACACGGGTGCTGCAGGGCACCCACTCACGGGGACAGGGGTGGGCAGCAGCAGCGGGGTGGGCAGCAGCACCCACGGCAGGGACGGAGCACCCGGGGATCCCTGGCCCGGCTTTCCCGGGATCCCTGGCCCGGCTTTTTGGNGCGCCGGGAGGGGGAGCGGGCGGCAGCGGCAGAGCGAGGCCGATTAGGGATGCAGACAGTGCTGCTCTCTAATGTCTTCCTGTCTCGAGCAGACACAGCAGCCTGCACAGCTCCTGTGCTGCAGCCTCCCTCGGCTCCTCGGTGCGTGCCCCAGCCCAGCCTGCAGCTTTTCGGGTGTCACGGGGACCTGGTCCCTCGGGTCCCAGCAGGCCATGAAGGGATGCGACAGCGCCAAGCCCAGGCGTGACCCCGCAGCCATCCTGGAGCGGGATTCCTCCCTGGAAAGGGTTTTTGGAGCAGGAATGCTGGCAGGGCTTCGTGCTGCGGCACCTCTCCCTCTGTGCCTCCCTCCTGCTGCTCCCGAGCCCTCGCCGCCGTGATTCCCTGCGGCGGGCTAAAAATATCCCCGGGGGCTGCCGCCGCACCGGCACTCAGAGCTGGTGATAAATAACCCGGGGAAAGCTCACACCGGCCCTTGCCGGCGCTGCGGGAGGAGGGAGGAGCCCCCGTCTTCGCCGTGCTGCCTGAGGGGCGGATGGACACGTGGAGGCACACAGGGAAACGGAGCAGCCTCTGGCCCTTGGCTGCGCAGGGAAACTGAGGCACAGGTGGGGCTCTGCCAGGGGGGCGAGGGGAGGTGATGGACCCGTTTGCCTGCGAGGCTGGGACAGGAGAGGGGATCAGCCCGGGGCTGATGGCAGGGCTGGGGGGGGGCACACACAGAGCCCTGCACTCGTGTCACTCTGAGTCACATCCCTCTGCATCAGCCTCGTCCCTTTGCAGCAGCTCCATCCCCTGCAGCAGAGCCAGCTGCCCGCATCCAACCCATCCCTCTGGATCTGCCTCCTCACAGCAGCTGCAGCGTTCTGCTTGGGCTGCTTGGCTTTGCAGATCCGCTCTGCTGCCGGGGATCCCCCCTGCTGTAAGGATCCCCCCTGCTGCCGGGGATCCATCCTGCTGCCCTGGATCCATCTCCCTCCGTCAGACCCAGCCCCAGACCCGAACTACCTCACTCTCCCCACACCACCCTCCTCAGGGTTCAGGAAAAGCTCTGGGGACCGGCTCGGGGATCTGCCCCCTTCCCTCCCGCCTCTCCATCCCACGGGACCCCATTCCTGCCTCTCATTCGTGGACAGACCTGGGCAGTTCTCATGCCCACGTACCTCGGGCAGTTCCACATCACGACTGGCATTCTCCAAACCACGCAGAACAGGCTGCGGGAGGAGGGGTCCCATTCAGGAGGAGGGTCCCAGTTCAGTCCCATCACCCTGCTGGGGCCAAACCTCCCAGGGAGCCCCTTCCTGCCGCCCCTCCCTCCTCGCTCCCATTCCCGCCACGTCCCAGCCCGGCGGAGCTGCCAAAGCACAGGGCAAACGGGGACAAGCCGGCAGAGAGAGAGTGATTTTTGTGAGCGTTTATTTTCCTCCATCAAAATCCACCAGCCGGAGAGAGCAGCGGGAGGGGGAGGATGGGGAAACCCATCAGGTTTCACGGGCGACGCTGCCGCCCCGTGCTCCGTGCTCGTTCCCCCCCCGCCCCGTACCACATTTCATGTCGGCCCCGTAGCGAGGCTGAGTAATAAATATCAGCTGCTGGGAAGCGGTGAATCACCGCCCGCTGCTGCTGACACACCGCGGCACTCGGCGCTCCTGTCCCCAGCGCTGGCCCCGCGCCAGCCCGCCGGGTCCCCGAGCAGCGGAGCCCCCGCTGTGGCAGCCCCTCGCCGCAGCCGGGCCACCGGGCACAAACGCGTTTGGCCACATTCTCCTGGCTCCCGCCTCGACCGGTGCCAGGAATCAGCTCCAAAAACCCGCGGGTTTTGGGAAGGCACCAGCGAGGTGGTAACATTTTGCCAGCTGAAAGGAGATTGGGGGAGATCTGGGGATGCTCCTGCCCCCCTGGATGCTGGGGACGATCCTTGCCAGACCCCGCCTCGTTCACCCCATCCGCAGTGTGTCTAACTGGCTCCAGGGGGCTCATCCAAGCCCGGAGCAGAAGTCTCATTTTCCAGCAGCCCATCCTGACACCACCAGCTCCAGGTGCTGCCACCTCCCTGCTGCCTGCACCCATCCCAGCCAGTCCGTCCCCGTGGGAGGGAGGGGGACCCCAAGCCAGCTCTAGTCAGCATGTCCCCAGCTGAAGAGCCAGAGTGACACATCTGTGAAGTGCAGCCTCTGGCAGGACACCCTGGGCTCACAGAGCACCTCCTGCCAGTCCCCAGCCCTGACCCCCCTCCAAAGCACCTCCCCAGGGACCCCAAAAACACCCCAGGCCCTTGCCACAGCCTGAAACCCACTGCTGCAACGGGGCCGGCACAGCTGGGAGGCACATCTGGCACCGTGCATCCCCCCAGCTCAATGCCACAGTGGCGAGTGACACAAGTGCCGCCACGGAAGCCGCGTGGTCCCGGGAAATTGGAATTCAAAGTCCCCCGGAGCGCCTGATCCCCTCCACAAGTTACAGAAGGTCCTTGGACCTTGTGAGCAGCTGGTGTGAAGCTGTAATTACCTTAATTAGCTCTGGGATTGCATTCCCTCCCCGTGCTAATTTCGTTTCTACAGTAACCAGCCCAAGAGGTGTGCGTGCGCTCGGAGCGAGACGGAGACAGGAGCCTCAGCAGCCACACCAGGCACCCCGAAACCAGCCCGAAACCAGGGGCCACCCCAAACCCCCACCCCCAGGGGCTCAGCCAGCCCTGCGCTCCTCGTGCAGAGCTTCACACAAGTCCTCCTTGTTTCCCAACATCTCAAGGGAGTCATTTGTTGCAGGGAGCATCCACCTGGCTCTGGGGGAAGGGAGTGGCTGGGAGGAGAGGGACCGGAGGCTGGTGGTCCCCAAACGCACCGGCAGATTTAGGAACAGCAAAGCCTGGGCTCGTTCCTTGCTGCTGGTATTTGCTGTAACCCAATATGGCCCTGATGTAAGAGCCATTTGGGAGGAAACCATAAAAGCTTCAGGAAATGGGTATTAATTCACCTCGTGGCAATGAAAGGGAAGGAGGGCTCCCAGGCAGCGTGGCCACCTCAGGGGAGTGAAGGCGAGTGGGGCTGGCATCACAGCCCTGGACAGCAGCCAGGCAATCTCGCAGCCATCCCCCCCTAATTGGGAATTAACCCTCCCTGAGTGTTCTGCAATGGAAAGGGGGCGGCTGCAAGGTGGGAGCAGTGAGGTCTCACCCGGGTGAATCATGGCCGGCCCCTGGAGCCCAGCGTTTGTTTGGAGCTGGAGCGTGACTCGGGGCGATTTTCTCACCCTGGAAATTTGGAGCAGGTCCAGCTCTTCCCTCGCAAACACCCAGCGCTCCTCTGGCTGCATCCCTCCCCGATGCCAGCCAGCCTTGGCATGGAGAGGGCAACCCCCCAGCAGAGCCGAGCCCGGGGCTGCTGCTGAGCCACAGACCGGGCAGGGGCAGCGAGGATGGGGGAGCCCCTCGCTCCCACCCTGACAAGGACACGGAGCCGGCCATTGCTGCCACGCTGCTCCGGGCCCTGTGCCACCACCATCGCTGCAGCGAGCACCACGCTGCCGCAGAAACGTCCCCGGGCCGTGCAGAACCCACGGGGAGCAGGGGCGGCCCCGGGGGGTGCATGCGGGGTGCCCCCGGCTCACCATGCACGTGGGGCTATCGATAGTGCTGGGAAGGAGGCTGTGATGATCCCGTGGCTTTGAGGAAGATTCTGGGGCCCGGGGAGGGAGCCTGGAGGGTGTGGAGCAGGGCCCGTGCTCCTGCCCCGTTTCAGGCACCCCAGAGCAGCGTTTCCCGGGACGGATCTCTCCCCGGCGGCGGGCAGCAGCAGCAGGACGAGCGGCAGAGGCGAATTTCGCTGAGTGGTTGTTTTTTAAAAATAACTTTGCCTTTGTCAGCAGGTCAGGGTTGCTCCAGATTGAATAATCGCAGCCGCCCAGCCCTCCCCTGCTCCCGGGCGCTCGCTGGCAGCCCCAGCCCGGGATGTGCTGGGTGGATGCTGCACCACAGCCCCTGGGACAGCATCGCTGCCCCCAGGGGCAGGAGGAGGATCCATCCTGGCCTAAGGGACACGGTGCGCTGCATCCCCCACCCTGCTTCCCCCAAAAGCTGCCGCTGCTGCTGCTGGGGATGCCCGAGCTCACACCCGCAGGGTGGGGGGAGCAGGGGGAGCTGCAGGAGGAATGGGAGCGCACGGGGACGGAGCCATCGGGTGTTTGCCAAAACGGCTGAGTCACGCAGTAATTACTCCTTAAATGTGAGCACGTTCGTTGCAGGGATGAAAGATGCTCACATGAGCCGAGGCAGGGAGCTCGCCCGCTCTCCCCCCTCTGGAGGGAAGGAGCGGATCCAGCCGCCTTTTGTCGGGAGCAGGGAACGTGCCCCAGCTTTGGACGGACGGGAGAAGCGTGGGGGCGATGGAGAAACCCGGGGCAGAACAGAGGAGCAGCAGGGGCAGGAAAATGAAACCCTGCAGAGCAAACACTGATGCCAGGGTGGTGCCTCCGGGTGAAGCAGCAACGCCAGCAATGCTTGGAGCAGGCACAGCACAGCACGGGGGAGCCTGCATGGCACAGCCTGAGGGCTGGGCTGGCATCCAGAGGGGCAAATTTTGGAAAGAGATGAAACAATTCGGCAGCACCGGCCTTGCTGGGAAGCTACAGCACCAGGAGGGAGAATAAAGCACGTGGGAAGGATGCTGTGCTACCCTGGGCTGCACCACACCCAGAGGATGCTGAGGAGAGTGGGGAGGAGGGGATTGAAAACCCAGCAGACACAGGCCCTGTCCTGCCCCAGGCAGCATGGGGACAAGGTGATGGGCCACTTGCAGAGACCGGACAGCCTCCCTGGAGAGTCCCTGTCCCCACCCCAGTCACTCCTTGGGGCGGCCTGGGGGGCAGTCCTGGTGTGGCACAGACAAACCCTGGTCTGGCAGGGGAGCGGGTGCAGTGCAGGGCCCGTGGGTTCCCTGTTGTGCCCTACAAACACCAGCAGGGCCCCGGCAGGTGGGGACGCACCTGCTCGGCACGGGAGGGTGGGAGGCAGGAGAAACGCGGCTGAGGAGGAGCTCAGGCTGCCAGGAGCTGCCATTCATGCTCCTCTGGGCCGTGTTCCCCACACCAAGGGGTGGCACTTCCAGCGTCCCCTCTCCGACGTCCTCGCGCGCCCTTTGCCGGGCCGGCGGGGACACAGGGTCTCCCCGTCGCGACGCTGTCACCGGAGCGAACGCCAGCAGCGAGGCCAGGTCTTGCAGAGAAACCCTCAGCCTTGTTCAGGTCTGATTTACACCCCGGAGACGCCGCCGCGCTCGGAGGAGCCGGCGCTGATTGATGGCAGCGTGACAGGAGCCACCCCGCGCCATCTGCACCCTCCCCCGGCTCCGGGGACAGCCCCGCGCCCCCCCAGCCCCATCTGCCCGCCGTGGCATCGCCCCACGGAGCCCTCCCCACCTCCGGGCCGTGGGGAGGATGCTCGCCGGCGCCCTGAGGTACCCTGGGCTGCCCCCATCCCCACGGGACTGCAGTGGGATTGTGCCTCCCGATCCAACCCCTGCCTGAGGGAAGCAGCACCAGGGTCCGTCAGCCCTCCTGCTGCCGTGCCCGGCGGGTACCGGCTCTGCCAGGGGCTGCCCCAGCGATTGGGGTCTTTCCACTTCCCCATCGTTCATCTGCAGTCTCACCCTCCCTCGTTGCAAAACGCCTTCCTGATCCCTTCCCGTTAAAATCAACCGCTTTGGTGGGTTTGGGTTTGGGGGCAGTGCTGGGGTTGGAGTGACTTTGGCCTCCCACCCCCCTCCTCAACCCCCCAGGCCATTTCAGAGGTGAGAAAGGAAATTGAAGCCTCAGTTTTCTTCCTT
>VXBU01003590.1:69112-84389 GCA_013400315.1 Bombycilla garrulus
TTTTTTTCCCTAATAAAGGGAGCAATTTGGGATTGTGCTGCTGGCGGTGCGCCGGCGCTCTCCCGGGCTGATGGGGGAAGACGGGGAGGGGGGATATAAAAGGTTTCATGCGGTGAGCCGGGCACTCAGGGAAGAGGCTGAAAGGGAGTGGTGAGTGCTTTGTATTTCATGCTTGAAGGCACCGAGGCTTTTACCAGCCTTCCCGCGATGATTTAAGACCAGCTCTGCAGTTCAGGAGGGGATCAGAGCCGTGTTTGGCAGCTCTGTGGGACCCCCCAGGTGTGCCCAGGGTTTGCTTGTCCTGGCTCAGAAATGCCCCATTATGGGCAGGGACAGGGCAGGGCTGTTTGGGGGCAGCTCCAGAGTCACTGGGGGCATCTCTGGGACGTGAGCCTGGTTTGGGAACCTGCCTGGGGTGTGCTTTATGGGACAAAGGACAAATCCCAGTCCCTGCTGCCCCTCTGGCCCCCTCTGTGTCTGCAGCATGAGGGGTCTCATCCCTCTCTGCCCACAGAGCTGCTCCCTTCTCAGGCTGTTAATCCTTCGGGGGATGGTGGATATGGGCCGTGGGTTCCTGTGTCACCCCCAGAGCCCCCCCAAAGCAGATTATTGCCTCCCCAGGCTGAGCAGGGAGGGTTTGCAGCCAGCTGCTCCCTGGCACGGGGATCTGGGGACAATCAGCCACAGCCCCAGGCCCGTTTGCTCTGGAGCAGGGGTTGCAGGCTGTGTTTTGGGGAGCACAGGGGCTCAGTCTCATGGTTCAGCCATTTGGGACTGGGAGTTTTGCTGTTCTCACTGGCCCCAGCAGTGTGGGCTCCATCAGGTGGGTTCACACCCTGGCACAGGGTCCCTTGGGACCCCCAAGTGCAGCCCAGGGCAGGAACATCTCCTGTGGGCCCCCTACTCCCCATCTCAGCCACTCCCTCCTGCGGGTCCCACAGTCTTGTCCCCTCCCATCTCCTGAATCCAGCCTGATCTCCCTCTTTCCACCCACTCAGGTCTGTGTAACCCCTGAGCAGCTCTAGCTGATTTTCTCCTCTATGGACTTTGTGTTTTTTCTCTTTTTCTCCTTCTTTTTTTCCCCTCTTCAATTCTGCCTTAAGCCAGGCCTGTGGATGCTCTTCTCCCATGCCAAGGCTCTTGTGCCTCACCCTGGGCAAGATGAGGATGGGAAAATGATGCAGGATGCTGCAGGGTCGGGTCAGACCATGGCAAGACCTGGTGAGAGCAGCAGTGCAAGCTCCTGGCCCAGTGAGTGCGAGGCTGGGGGATGGCAGCGGGGCAGAGAGGCTCTGCAGGTCGGTCTGCAGCTCTGGGGGAACTGGGAAGGAGAAGTGAAGGTGTGAGGGATGCTCATGCAAGGCTGGAGGTCTCCTGGGGAATGGAGGGGAGGAGTGAGCTCCAAATGCAGATGTGGGGGTGAGAGTGGCCAGGGATGGGGCTGCAGCAGGGGGGAGCATCAGGGGAGCACCTTGGTTTGGGATGCACCAGCACTGGGAGTGGGAACAGCTCAGCACTGTGGGGAAAAGGTCCTTGGTGTCCCCTGGCACTGCTGGCTCTTGGAACACAGGGAAAAGCTCCTTGGTGTCCCGCTGGCACTGCTGGAACATGGGGAAAAGCTCCTTGGTGTCCTGCTGGCACTGCTGGAACATGGGGGAAAGCTCCTTGGTGTCCCCTGGCACTGCTGGAACATGGGGAAAAGCTCCTTGGTGTCCTGCTGGCACTGCTGGCTCTTGGAACACAGGGAAAAGCTCCTTGGTGTCCCCCTGGCACTGCTGGCTCCTGGAACACAGGGAAAAGCTCCTTGGTGTCCCGCTGGCACTGCTGGAACATGGGGAAAAGCTCCTTGGTGTCCTCTGGCACTACTGGAACATTGGGGTTCAGTGCCCCCCAGCTTTGGAGCAAGGCTGCAGCCGTGCCTGGGATGACTCTGGAGTGGAGGGAGCCCTGTGTGCCATAGCCACGCCAAGGGCTCTGCTGAGGAAATCCCAGAGGAATTCAAAGCCAGGCTGCTCCTGGCCAGCAGCTCAGCACGTAGGAGAGCTGCCCCGCGGGAGGGGGACACAGGGACCCTCTCCAGGTGGGAATGGAGCCTGGTCAGGGGACAGGCAGAGCCGATAACCCCTGGCTGCCCTTCCCGAGCACACGGAGCTGCAGATAAAAGCTCTGCAGGCAGAGCAGGGCTCGGCTCCAAGCCTGGCTTGGGCTGATACCAACCCCGAAGGGCGACCTCTCCCTTGGGCTCGGCTCAGCCCCACGGACCGGCCACCTCCCCCTCTTCACCCCAGATTCCCCCGATTAGCAGCTTGTAGCACTCTGATGGACCCGGGCGACACCCCAGGCGTACCCTGCCCTGCTCCTGTTCAGGTTTCGCCTCACTTTGGGGAGGAAAAAAATCTTGTTTATTTTAAAACTGCAGCAATGCCCAGATCTGCTTGCAAACCCCTGCTAAAGCCTCCGGCATCGCAGGTTGGGAGGAGCTGGAGTGGGGGAGCAGCTGCTTTGGGGATTATTAATGAGCAGCAAGTGATGGGAAAGGCGAGGATCAATTGAAACAAAGGAGTTCAATGGTAAAAAGAAACGTTTGCGGAGTAATGGGAGTCCATTTCTC
The DNA here is from genome assembly GCA_013400315.1 of Bombycilla garrulus. NCBI lineage: Eukaryota > Metazoa > Chordata > Aves > Passeriformes > Bombycillidae > Bombycilla > Bombycilla garrulus. The sequence continues at coordinate 71,724 of VXBU01003590.1, forward strand.
CAGCCGACTGTCGGAAACGCATCCTGTTAAACATCCATCAATTATCCCAGCTTGCAAATGCATTAGAGTAATGAGGAATTATCCATCAAATACACTTAAAGCCAGTGCCCCCCTCTGCCAGCCGCCCTGCAAAGAGCCACTTCAGTGAGGAAAAATAGCCTGAAGGTGGGTGGAAATTCGGGGGGGCGGTGAGGAGGCTCCGGGGCTGCATCCTCTGGAGTCTGATCCAATCCACAAGATGCTTTCCCAGCTCCAGGGGCAGCTCCTGGGCTTGCTGGCTCCTTCAGAACCCGTGTTTTCTTCAGAGAGCTTCGATGGCATCACGGGCAGCCTGGCTACCTGCTCTGTGCCTCAGTTTCCCCATCCTGCCTGTAGTCCTGGCTGCGGCCACCTACGGGTGCTGCCCATGTCCCTGTCCCCTCTCTTCCCAGGAACACAAGTAGTGGTGAGCGTGGTGTGTGGGATGGGATCTAAATTCCCAGGAACTCGTGAGTCCATCACCCACGTCCCCCGCGCCCTGGCTTGGAGGGTGTGGGGAGCAAAAGGACCCTGCAGCCCCTTGGGATGCCAGTCCTGGGCTGGGCTGGGTGCACCAAGCAGGAAATACCAGGGGCTGGAGGCAGGATCCCTCTCTGCCATCAGGGGAGGGGGTCTGGCAGCCCCCATGGCCCCAGCAGGGTGTGAGGGGCTGCAGGTGCAGTCCCTGTGAGCCGGGATGGGGGTTTGGAAAGCAGCTGGAGCGCTGCAGGATCAGAGCAAAGAGGAACGGGAGGGATGTGACTCAACACAGGAGGCTCTGGGGTGGGTGGTCCTGGGTAACTCAAAGGGTTTGATCCCTTTGGTGATGGATTCAGGAGTTTTAGAACCTTTGTGGCAACCCCTGATCCAAGGGCGCACGTCCTCCTCCCCAGGGACAGGGCTGGAGTTATCAGGGCAGGGTTTGGGGAGCTGGGACTGCTGTGTGGTGCTCAGGTGTGGATTTGCTGATGTCTGGTGCTGTGGTTGTGGGCAGGTCCTGCCCCTCCCATCGTGTTGGGAGAGGCTTGAGGAGCAGCAGTGGGAGCTTCTCCTGTCTGTTCCCCTGCCTGGTTCTTCTGGCACCACTGGGAGCTGGAAGGGGTCAGCAGGCTCAGAAGTCCTTGGGAGGAGACAAAAGGACACCCAGCACATCACAGCCAGCATTTCTGTAAGGAACGGGGTGAAAAACAACTCCAGGGCTGACATTTCCATCTCCCAAAACCCTCTAGCAGCCCTGTCCAGGCCTGTGAGTACCAGCCCGGGCTGGGAACAGAGCATCCCTTGATCTGCAGCTCCAGGGCGAGACGAGCCGTGCTGGGAGAGCTGTGATGAAAACAGCAGCTGCCATTAGGTGTCACAAGATCATCAGGCCTTTGCTCTGCCTGGGAGGATGAGCAGTGGTGTGGGACAGGAGGGATGGGGTGCTGAGGTGCCCCTTGGGGTGGCATCTTGGGGACAGAAGTGCCCAGACAGGGGAGATGAGCTCCGGCTGCTGGGAGGGCACCACATGTCCTTCATGGAGGCTTCCTTCCCTGGAGCTCACCATCCTTCTGCTGATCCCTTCTGTCACCTCCTGGGTGTCCTGTCCTAGTGCTGGGGACAGGCAGGAGGTGGCACCAGGTCCCTTCTGTGTCACACTTGTCCCTTCAGTCACCCGCTGGGTTTTATTGCACGGCAGTAAAGGCGGAGGCTGCTCTGGGGAAGGGCCAGGGCTGGTGCCTCACTCAGCGTCGTGGCTCCCACTGCAGCCAGAGGCCTCCAGGAGCCTCCCAAGAGAAGCCCAGGGCTGAGACGTCTCTGAAAACACAGGCTGTTCCTCCTCGTTAGGATGTATCCAGCTGTGGAGGCTGTGAGGGCACAGCTGGGCTCTGGGTGCTCACCCACAGAGGGATGGATGCTCCGGGATTTGTCCCCTCCTGGGATTCCCACTCCTGGCCCCATGCCTCCTCCCACTGCCCCACACCAGGGGCAGGTGCCATGCTCAGATAATCTTCCAGGAATTTGCAATTCTTCCCCGAAATGCCGTTTGCCTCTTTAATTTTGCAACATGACCAGAAACAATGCAGCGTCCGAGGCTCCGGCTTGATAAGGCGCCGCTGGGAAAAGCCTTTCTCTCCTCTGCAACGCCGGGCACGAATCTGCGGAGAGCTGATAAATCTAAAACACCGGCTTCCTTGGGGGAAGGGCCGGAGCAGGAGCCGCCTCCGGGAGAATCTCCCCCTCCCCTCCGGCCGGCCGAGGGACGGAGCGCCCGAGCGGGAGAGCCCCGAGCGCTGGGCTGGGCCGGCGGCCCGGCCCGGGGTGACCTCCCAGCATCACGTCACCTCTTCCCTCCTGGAGAAGCTGAGTTCATGTCTGGCCTCCCCGGAGCTGGGGATCGCTCCTGGCCCGCCTGCCCTGTCCGTGTCCCTGTGCCGGGGTGACCGCAGCGCGGGTTCACCCCCGGGCTGGGCACTGCCCGCGCCCCGGCCCCTCTGCGGGTGTAGCGGGCTGTCCCGGGCACCGCGCAGCCCAAGGCCCCGGCTCGCAGCCTCCGCTCGCCGGCGGCAGGAGGCACGGCGAGGGGCTGGCGGCGTGGGGATGCTTGCCCGGTGACTCACAGCATTCCTCGCAGGTCAGCGGCGGCCGCAGGACACCCCGACAGCGCTCGCCGCCCCTGGCCTCCGCCTGAACTCCGCTGGCAAAGCGAATTTCCCCCCGCGCCAGATGCCGGGGATCCTCGGCCCCGCAGCTGCGGGGGCAGGGGGAGGCAGCGGGGTCCCCACGGGTGGCCCCGGAGGGGATGGGAACAGGGGACAGAGCTCATGGGACAGAGCTCATGGGGTATCTGTGCAGGCACACTGACCTCTCTGTGGCCCGGGCGCTTCCTCCTCCGCCAGTTCTGCAGAACCCCGAAGAGGAACGGGCTCCCCACGAACAGCCCTGGTGCAGCCCCGGCTCCGAGCGCTCCCTGAGCACTGCCCAGCTCTGTGACTCAGTTTCCCTTTGCTGGGATGAGGAGAAGCAGTGCTGACCCCTCTGATGCAGAGATGGAGGGTTCCCACTGCTTCTCTTCACCAGCTCTTTTGGGGAACATCCCAGCCCATCTACTGCTTGGACTTCCCCGCACCCAAAGAATTTCCGTCCATCTGTTCAACTTGAGCCCTTTGAATCCACTCCTGGCTTCCCTCAGGGTGCTTCCCCAGAACAGCTGTGCATTTTTCTGCATCCCAGCACCCTCAGCCACCCTGTTCTGTTGCCACCCGTGTTTCATGTCACGAGTGGGTCGGTTCTCTGCAGCCGGCACCGGGGCGGGGCGGGTGCGGAGGAGCGGGGCTGGCGGCAGTGAAAGTGGCCCCGAGGCACGTGAGCCCCGGTGGCCGTGTGGCCCGTGGCCGTGGCTGTGGCCCGCCCGGGTCTCAGCACGCAGGAATGCCGTGAGTTTGCAAAGTGGTTTCAGCGAGACGTTATCTAATGGAGGAGGAGGAGGAGGGTGGATTAAGCCAAACCCACAGCACCGGCTTTCAATTAAACCAAGTGAATTTACGGCTTCTCCTGACACAGTAAACACACGCTGACGGGGTCCTGACCCGGCATTTCCCCTCCGTGGCCCGGCAGACAGAAGGAGCAGCCTCCCGCGGGTGCTCAGGAACCCCCCGGGCTGGGCTCTGCGTTATTCATCACCGCACAAAGGGCAGGGAAATGCGCTGATGCTGCGGTGGGCGCTGCGCCCCGGAGCTGTCCCACCTCGGGCCTGCAGAGGTGGGGAAGAGATGGGGGAGTGATGGACACCTGGGAGAAGAAACGGCCCAGCAGTGTCCACTGGCTGGGAGTGATGCAGCCCTGGGTAACACAGCAGCACCCCGGGGTGGAGCTGTGGTCCCGTGGGTGGGGATGCTCGGTCACCTCCTCTCAGCAGCTTCACTCCACGTCCCTGCACCAATCCTGCCATCCCCGTGCCTCAGTTTCCCCCGGGAGCAGGAAAGGCTGCTGGGTGTGGCGGCAGAAGGGTGACCCGGGCAAGCTGGATGAGCCAAGACAGGATCTCACAGCTGGGGCCGGGAGCATCCGGGGGCTCTGCAGAGCAGGGCTGGGGCGAGGGGCTGAGCACGAGTGCCAATCCACGCCTGGCATCCTCTGCCAGCCAGCTCTGCCTCCCGAGCCGGGGGAGCCAGCAGCAACCCCGCACCCTGCAAAGGGGCCCAGCCAGGCCGGGGTCCCCCGCCCAGCACTGTGGGGCACCTGAGGACCCTCAGCCCTTCTGGCCGTGTCAGAGGAGCCCTGGGGCTCTGCTGGTGCCTGGCTGTGGGAGGTGAGGCTGTGGGTCAGTGACACTTGAGCAGCAGCACCCCGGATGCAGGCACCTGGCCAGGAGCGTGACGGAGGAGCCCGGCAGGGCTGCTGGGGTGACGTCCTGGCACTGCTGCTGACGTCCAGCTCAGGGAAAAGCCCTCCCTAGAGCAAATAACCATCGGGGCTGTGCAAACCCGGCTTGGCGGGTATCTCTGGGCAGGTATCTGGGTCCCATCTGGCCGCTGTTTACCTGCCTGCTGGAATCCACCCTGCAAACTTCCTCCTTGGACGGGCCAAGGAGCTGAGCTTGGGAGGGAGAGAGGGCCCTGGAAGCCCAGACCCTGATGGTGATCCACTGGCTAGTGCACAGTGGATCTCAATGGCTTCAGGAGGATTTGAGCACCAACCCCTGCCGGGTTTCCAAGCCCACAGCCAGACCCTGTTAGCACCAGCCTGGCTCCACGCAGCTCCCAGAGCTGCAAACCAGTGTCCAGGAGCAGGCAGGGCTGCTGGGTCCTTTTCCAGAAGGGTTGAGGCAAGTCTTGGCATTCCCATCACTGCCTCAGTTTCCCCCTCAGGCTGTCCCTCCCTGACCCGCGGCGGTGGCTCCTGCGGCGTGCAGGGACCTGCCACCACACAGGGAGGGGACGGTGCTGGGTACACCTGACTGAGGCAGGACCCTGCCTGCCACTCCCCTTCAGAGGCAGCTGAGGTTTCTCAGCCCCTCGGTGCACACAGGAGCACAGGGGCACTAAGAACCCCCAACCCATTCCTGTCCCTCCCTGCACCTTGCACCGAGGTCCTCCATCCACCCAGGGAACAGGGGGACCACAGAGTGCACGGCCACAGGTGCAGCTCCGTGGTTCAGCATAGCTCGTGGGTGCTCCCAATGTGGTGAAGGAGGGATCTCCCACTTCTCCTCGCTCCCCCAGTCCAAGTGCTGCAAAGGAGTTTCCAGCACACCCATCGGATGGACGGATGGATGATGGACGGATAGATGGATGGATGGATGGGTGGATGGACGGACGGACAGATGGATGGATGGATGGATGGATGGATGGATGGATGGATGATGGATGGATGGATGGACAGTGAAGCTGAGGCCCAACACACTTCTTACACCCTGCAGTGAAACATATCCACACCCTCACTCTTGCAGTGCTCGGGGCTGTGTCCCCACTTCTGGAAAGGGGGAAGCTGGGGCAGGGGAGGAGGGTGACGGGAGCTGGGCGGGAAGGACGGTGACAGAGCAGGGAGTGAGCGCGGGCGCTGTGCAGGGTTGTGAAAGCAGCTGGTTATCAGAGCACGGGCGTCACACTTGGAGCGAGCGGCTTCCAGGAAAGGAAGGAAGTGTGGGGTCACCCGGCCCCGCTGCCGCCCTCCTCCAGCAAACAGCCCAGGCCTGCTGATAATGGGGCCTGCCACTGGCCACCCAGGAATCCAGAGCCAATTTGGCCACACTGCTGCCCTAAATGCTGGATTTTCCCCCTTTTCCCCTCACACAAAAGCCAGAGACGGGGCTGGGGCAGCAGCAGCTCGTGCTGATGCTGCCTGATTCCTGTGCAGGGTACAGAGCAGCAGCAGAGCAGCAGCAGCCCAGTTCCACTCTTACTGGTAGGAACTGGGAGTCACCAGGCTGGGTTTGCCCCGTGCCATGCCAGAGCTGTGGAAAAGTGCTCTGGGATGTGTTTCCTGCTGGGCTGCCCTGGCACAAGGTGGATGACCCTGGGATAACCCTGGCAAGGCTGAACGGGGATGTGGGCTGTGATGGAGCTGCTGCTCCCACACGCCTGGGCCTCTCCCAACAGCTCCCACTGGACTGGAGGCCATAAACCAGCAGGACACTGGGCAGTCCCACCAAGGTAACGGTGCCCTGCAGCAGCAGCAAGGAGGATCCGACCCCCGGCACCATCCTGCCATGCAAAGCGGCCCAGGAGGAAGCAGGAGCCCAGAGCCTGCTCTTCCCTGATACCGGGAATAATTACACGATTATGCGATTTGGAAGCAAAGTGCAGATTAATCTCTGATCTCGTTAGTCTGTGTTTTACCATCTGCTTTGTGCAGCAGGAGAAGCACTCGTCCCACGCTGGGGAGAGGCAGTGGGAACCCCTGGGGAGAGATGAGTCCCACGGAGCGCTGGGTGCTGTAGGAAATGGGTGGCTCAGGCCCCGAGCACGTCGGGACGAGCGGGTGGCACTCCAGACAGCAGCTGTCAGCCACAGCCGCCCGCCACAGCCCCGATTCCTGGAAGCCAGGCTGGATCCGGCTCGGCTCGCACCGGGCTGGGCTGCTCTGGGACTCCTCCTTTGGCCAACAAGGGCAGGTGACAGCGATGACGACGATGGCCCAGGGGGAGCTGCTGGGAGGGAGATGGCAGAGTTCAAACCGCAGGGAGAGGTTTGTGATTGTCCAGGTGGGATGCGGAGATAGAGAGCAGGGACGGAATGCAGCGGGTCTGTGGCAGAGGGCGGGATGGCCCCAGGGCGTCTCGGGGGCTCCTCTCTTCTCCACTCAGGAGGTTTTTGCCAAACATGGAGGGAAAGACCTGCCGTGTTTTGTGCTTGTGCCAGGAGATCTTTTCCTGCTGCAGCAGCCCAGTTTGAGGGTCAGGCCCAGCCTTTGCAGCAGCGTCAAGTTTCATGGAGATAGGGATGGGTTCCCACCAGGATCTCTCCAGGATGGGACAGCACCAGTCTGAGCCCCTCTGCCCCCCAGAGCTCTCTGGGGTGGCACTGGGACAGTGACCTGCGCTCAGGAACATTCGTGTCACCACCTGGGCTGACCCACCAGCACCAAGAGCTGGTACCTGTGTGCCACGGGCACTGTGGGGTGTGGGGTGCCCCTCTGCCCCCTCTGCCCCTCACCCTGGTGCACGGTGGGTCCCAGTGACCGCTGAGCTGCGCAAGGGGACGAGGCCAAACCCATCGCCCACCCCGGGGGTCTCCGCTGGGACGTGGCCAGCCCATCTCCACACCACCCACCCCACGTGGCCACTCAGCCTCCTCCAGCTTGGAACCAGCATCCGTCCCTGCAGGAGCCTCCCGGGAGCCTCCCCTTTTCCAGCTGCACACAAAACCCTTCCCGCTCTCCCCACGCGCTCCCGGCCGCGTGTCGGCAAAGGCCCGGAGAAGATGAAAGGGATTTCCCGGCTGACCTCCTCACCCCGCACTATTTGCACCTCCTTTCCCGCACGCAGACAGGCATTTTTCCCATGCTCAGGGGGTCAGGGCCCTCCCTGCACTCCAGGACGGAGCAATGCCAGGAATGTACCTGGGAATAGGCAGGGTTTTGCAGGGTGGAGGGGGAAGAGGAGAGCTGAGCACCCTCCCGTCCACAGTTAGCCACCAACATTTGTTCTACAGCCTTTAAAAGGCGCTTTTCTTGTGCAAATGCTCTGCAGGAAGAAACCTGTTGAGCATAGCAGGTGGGGCTGCACTCAGCCCGAGCCTGGGGCACAGATTTTGTATTTTGTGTCCCCGAAGTGGTGCTGCTCCCTGGTGCTGTCACTGGGCCAGGTCCAGGTCCCCAGGCACGGTCAGGGCTCTCACCTGAGCACGAAGTCTCACCAGAGTGGCCGACAGTGCAGGTGCACCAACTCAGCCTCCTCCAAACAGCCCTCAGCTGATTCCAGCCACGTCTTCCCCTTGCCCTTTCATCCCCTTTATGGGGTGGAATAAACCCATTTCCCCACTCCAGCCTCACAGGGGCTTCCTGGCCCCCCTGTGCCTCAGTTTCCCTGGGCTAAAGCAGGCAGAACATCCTGTTCCTAGCACACACCCCCCGGAAGCAGAGCCCAGTTGCCCACAGCACATTCCAGTGTCTCTGCCATTATCCCAGGGTGGGCAGCCGGCTTGGATCCAGAGATTCCCTGGGCACAGCCTGGAGGCTGCACTTCCACTCTGCCACAATCCCTTCCCAGCTGTCCTAAGAGAGGTGGAATAACACAGCAGAAATGTGGTTCCCTTTTCTCCTCCCCACCTTGACCTTGCATCACCCAGGATAACAATAGAGGGGAAATGAAAATGAAGTGTTTTGGGACAAAACCTGGGCCCCAGCTCAGGAGGTGGTGGGATGATGCCCAGGTCCAGGGTTTGCTGCCATCACCCAGTAGGGTACAAACCCCACTTGGGGCTGCCCCCAGGATGTCTCTGTGCCCCCTTCCCATTCCTCATATCCCTGTTTTTCTCCAGGGGGTGACACAAACCCTCTCGTGGGTTCTCCTGCCTGTGCACAGGGTTGGTCTGGGTGTCTGCAACTCAGGGCGACAGAAGGGTGGGAAAGCTCCTGGGGCCACAGGAGGACACGGTGGGGAAGCCACCCTGGGACACGCCACGTGTGCAGGGACAGTGCTGGGACCCCGCTGACGCTCAGGGGGCTCTCAGAATCTCTCCAGGGCGGGGGGATCACCCTGCTGTGCTCTCGGGATGGGATGTGGGTGGCACACGGCATCCCCACCATCACCCCGATGCATCCCACTTTCTCCTGCTGCTCTCGGTAGGAGGGTTTGCTTGTAAACAGCAGCCCCTGGGTAACACTTCTAATCCCTCTCTTGGCTATTATTCATCCCCAGCTAACCTTAAAGCCTCCCCCTTTTTCTCTGCGAGGCACCCCCAGAGCAGAGGAAATTCCTCAGCCCTGACGTGATGTGAAACACGAGCGGCTCGGCCCCAGCCGCCCCCTTCCCTGCCCCAACCTTCCCGGGCCATTTCCCAACCCAGGTTTCCCTGTAGCATCCCACTCCCCCCCACCCNCCACCCTTTTCTGCTTTAGACATTGTAACCCGAGAGGCTGGAAATGCAGCTCCTTTCATCTTCCATTTCCCACATCCTGAGAGTCTGGGGAGAAGGAGCCCACCCAGATGATGGAATCCCAAATATGCGGCTCCTTCCACCTCCCCGATCCCCTCCGCCGCCCCCCGTGAGGCTCTATTCACAAAGCAGATTAGCCATGCTGCCGCCTCCCCGCACACCTCGCCCCAAAAAGCCCGCGAAAAAGCCAACATACTTAAAAAAAAAAAAAGAAAATTACAATTATTAAGAAGAAATCCCCACGGCTGCTCCTGCCGGGACGCAGGACAGGTTTCAGCATCTGCCTCACTCTCAGGTCCCATCACTCTCCTAAGCCGGTGGGAATTGGCACCCAAAGTCCTGGGACTGGGTGCTGGTTGAGAGGGGTTTTGGGGAGCTGCAGCACTCCTGCCAGGACCTTTCTGCTCCCTGTGCTCGGGTGATTCCAGCCTCAGGATGTGGAGTGTGCTTCCCAAGCTGGGTCTGGGGAGACCCTGAGGATGAGAGGAGGGAAAGCAGCACCCAGCCAGTCCCTGTGGCTGCACTGGGATCCAAACCCACGGGATCCCAGCGCTCCTCTCTCTCGGGATCCGTCTCATCCTGCAGGGATGTCCCTCACCTGCGCAGCCATGACATTGAGGAACGCACGCTCATTTTATTGCATTTCCAAATGTGAGACCCCGGAGCTCGTTATGGCTGCGGGGGTGACCTGGAGCAGGTGATGACACCCTGGGTGTCCCAGCAGTGGCACCGCCTGGGTGAGGGCAGCGCCTGTTTCCCGGTGGTGCCCCCGGGGATCGCTCACTCATGCAGGTGGCAGCAGCCTCGCTTCCCGGCTCTCCCCTCTGCGGGCTGGGACCAGCCCCGGGCGGGCAAAGGGCTCCGTGCCATCCTCATGGGATGGTGGCACTGCTGAGATGCCTCAAATTCCTTTTTCCAGGTTCTGCCAGGGGAGGTGGAGAGAGCCGGGTGCCCATCAGAGCATCGGGAAGAGACGAGGAAGGTTTCGGGCTTCCCCCGGGATCCCGCAGCTCGGTGCCGCGCTTCGCCCCACGCCCTGGGCCAGCCGGTTCCGCGGGCGAGCGAGCCCGAGCCGAGGGAGCCACGGGCAGACTCAGCCAAGGTCACGCAGTGACTCAAAGCTGCTGGTGGAAAACCACAGCCCTTCTGTGTCACGGCGTTAATGGCCCCGCATGCTCTGCTCCCCTCCCGGCCCCTCCGCCGGGAGATGCTCGTGGGGCTGACAGGGGCCGCGCTCCCCGCCTGCCATTGACCTTGCTGGTTTCTTCCAGGGCATCGGTGGAAACCTGAATTCTAAGCCCTCACCCCAGGCGTTCCTGGGGAGCAAATCGCCTCTCTCTCCCCGCTGGGAATCGCCCTGGCCCTCCCCGTTTTCACCTATTTGCTAATTGTGCTGGCGGGGAAGGCGAGGGGGAGGAAATACAAAAAGTAAACTGCGAAAGCAACACGGCAGCTCCAAGGGCCCAGCACAGCAATCAAGCGATAAAGCAGTAATTAAGCCTGATTATCATGCAAGGCAGCCCCGGTTAGACTGGAATGCCGCTGAAGAGCCTGAAAGCTGCCGGGATTGTTTGCAGGGCTCAGAACTGATCTTTTGATGTCTGCTGGGAGCTCCTCTCCCCCAGACCTGCCATCAGCTCCATATGCCACCCCAGGGTCCCGTTTCTCCCCGGGCACGGTCCCGGTTGGGTTTTTCCTCCTCGCAAGCCCTGCGGAGTCTCCTCTGGGCTGCCGACTGCACCCCGAGGGCTCACGGCAAGGAGCGGGGCTGCTCCAGGGATGGACAGGGCAGGACCCGCAGGACATCCCTGTGTCCGTGCAAGGGCAAGGGTTGCGGGCTCTCTCCTGCACTCACCATCCAGGGGAAGAGGGCTGGGGAGAGAAGTGATCCCTAGGGATGAGGGCAAAGCGGGTGAGAGCAACAGGATGGGGTTTGTTCCATTTTAGTTTGAGTGTCTGACACATCCCGATGGCCTCGCCCGGGCTGGCAGGGGAAAGGTGAGTGTGTGGAACGGGCTGAGGGGAAAAGGCGGCTCCTAGCCCTGGTGTGGGGTCATTTTGGGAACAGGAATGCATCCGGGTGGGTTCACTGGGACACGGCCGGGAAGCGTGGCTGCCTCCCAGCTCCACGCGGCCAGGGCAGGGAGCAGCGAGCTCTCCTGGCCTCCAAGGAGGGAGTTACCCCGGTCCGGAGGGGACCCAGCCCCTGGGCGCCAGCAGGAAGAGACTGACTCAGTGCCGGGTAAACGAGCAGCTGGGCAGGTTTACGCACGAGGATGATTTTGGCCCCAGATCATCCCGGTTGCAAGACACGCTGCTCCCTCCGACGCTAATGAGCAGGTTTGGGCAGAGCTGCTTCTCCCGAGGAGTCAGGGACAGGCAGCCCCCGGGAAAGCCCGGCCGCTCCGGGCCAGCTCTGTTTGTCAACAGGTTTCCAGGGCAGCCCCTTCGGTGCCTTTCATCATCCTGGCAAAGAATTTGATAATGAGTTTGGGGCCAAATGCTAAGTCACCTCATCCCACGGCTGAGCAGCGACTGGCAGAACCAGTTGTCCCAAATATGCCCAGGCGTCGGGTGGGAATAAGGCAGGAGAAAGGCGCTGCCTGCCCCTCTGCCCCACTCTCAGCTTGCATCACCTCAAATTGCGACAACAATATATTAAAAAATATTTTTAACAGTTATATATTTTAAACAAACAGGAATGGAGGTGCTGCGTCAGATTCTCCACACTTTTCCTTAAATAACAATGTCACGTTCTGGGTAAAACGGAAGGTAGATTTTCCAGTTTTTGGTTGTCTCAGCCCCTGAAAGAGGATGTGTCACATTCTGGGTAAATCTAAAAGCAGCAGCAGTGGTGGCGAGTCCTTCCCGGCCGGCGCTGGGCTGGGCCACAGCTCCAAACCCGTTTGGGGGATGCATCTTGGTTGTATTTAATCCTTTCTCTTAACACTAAAGGGGACAGGATCTCACCAGCATTTCCAGTAAACCCCCATTCGATTTCAGGCAATTCATCCCACAAGTATGTGTGGGATGCCAGGAACTCCTTGGTCTTGCTTAGGAGCAGGAGCCCAGATGGGCTTTGTCTGGAATAATTCAGCTCCCAGTGGCTGGAGCTCTTTGCTCCAAATGCTAATAGAGTGAGTAATCAGAGATCTCCATCCAGTAAATTATTTATCTTATCTCTGGAACTCGGGGAGGCATCTCAGCCAGCGACTTCTGCGGAAAAAAGAAGACGGGAAAAAAACCCTAAAAAAGAGGGATGTTAGTCAAGAGTCCCCAGCTGGAACGGCCACATGGCCACTTTTACTGGAAAGGGGAAAAGTTCAGGCACAGCTTGGCCCGCGATGAAGCAAGAGCGGTGTGAGAGCAGGGGACGCCGAGCACGCGGGGAAGTCGCGGTTCCCGGGAAGAACCCGAGGGCCGAGGAGCGGCTCGGGACGGGAGCTGGGCCCGGGGGTCCCGGGGCCGAGGTGCGGTTTGGGAGCGGGGCCCGGTTCGGGGGTCCCGGGGCCCAGGAGCGGTTCGGGGACGGGGCCCAGCTCGGGGGTCCCGGACCCCGGTTCGTGAG
>VXBU01003591.1:0-16831 GCA_013400315.1 Bombycilla garrulus
GGCGGGGAGACACGGGTGGGTGTTTCAGGGTTGCGAGAAGGACTTGCAGAGATCGTGGGGTGGGGGAGCGAGAGGCTTGGAGGGGCCTGGAGGTGCCCCCAAGGCTGTGAGGAGAGGCCCCTGAGGGGTTTGGGGCGTGGATGTAGGGGCAGATGTTTCAGGGTGGAGAGAAGGATTTGGGGTGGGATCCGTGGGGTGAGGAGTCCTGGAAACGGGGGGGCTCTGAAGACGTCAAGGACGTGTCTTGGAGGTTTGGGGGCTTCAAGCTTGGCCAGACAGCACGCAGGAGGCTCGCAGGGCTGTGTGGTTTGTGTGAACCAGAGCTGGTTTGGGGCAGATTTACCCACGGAGGGGATGGGGAGAGGCAGCAGCAGTTGGGGCTGGGGGTTGGTTCCCAGTGCCTCTGAAGAGGCCTGTACTCCCCTGGGGAGGAGATCTGGGAGCCTTCAGCCTGGTTTTGGGGGATAATGATGGAAATTGGGATTTATGGGCTTTCCACAGAGGATGGACTCAGAGGTGCTTTCTGGGCTTGTCACAGAGCTGTGGACCAGCCCAAGGTGGGAAGTGCCACCGTGTTGTCATGGAACTCGTGGGGTTTGTGTCCTTTTGCCATTGTCCTGTGGCCCATCCCGAGGTGAATTTGGCAGCCCCCGTGCCCCAGAGCTGGCAGTGTGTCGGTAACATCCAGCTCTCTGCAATCTGTGCTTTGGGCTTTTGAGGAAACCTTTCCATACCCTGAGCTGGACTGGAACAACTGTAAATATTTGTTTGGAGTGAGATGAGGGAGGAAAAACTCTTTGTGTCAGTTGTTTGTTGTGTGTTGATCGGTTTCCTTTGCCTCGCCCGGTTCGGCTGCTCTCAAGGTGAGAGCGAGGGGTCTCAGCTCTGGGTTTGGGAGGAGCAGGATCTGCTCCACGCTTGGGGCAAGCAGCAGATCCCAGCTCCAATTTTAGGAAGAAAATATGAGATGAACTGGGCCCTTTTCCCCAGAGGAAAGACCTGACCGAGCATCCTGTGGGGACAGAGGATGGGCTGGTGGCCGCTGCCTCCAGTGTCCGAGGCTTCCCAGTGCAGCCCGGCTCTGTGGCTATCGTGTGATGGCTGTTGTGTAACTCGGGTGCCTGTTCTGACAGGTTCCACTGTGGAATATTTTTCTCCTCCCCAACCTCTCGCCGTTTGTGTTCTGCATTCCCACCTGACCGTCGGAGGGTAATAGCTCTGTGTGTGTGCACGGATCTGGGCTTGTTAGAGCACGGAAAACGGCTTCAAACCCCACCTGGGCAGCAGGTGGGGGTTTACCTGTGAGGTCTGGGAATTTGGGAATAGAAATGTGTTTTTGGAAGGAGAGTAGCAGTGTTTTGGTGTAACCTCAGGTAAAACCTAGCCTTGCGAGGGTGTTTCAGCTCCTCTCTGATAACTGGCAGAGCAGGATCAGACGAGACTCGTGGCTCAGCTGTTCTCAGGCTTTCACTTAGGTAGAACCTGGTGTTTATTAAAAAAAAAATCATAATTAATAAACAGGAAAGGACCAATTGACTGTACAAATCCCCTGGAAACTTGGCTACTGCCGCTGCCTTTGATTTTGGGCTCTATGAGTGACTATTGTTTCCGCTCAGTGTGTGCTGAACAGTTTTATTCAGGACAAGGTGTGAGCTCAGCCCGGGCTGGAGGGAGTTGCACTCTTGGGGTGAGGTGCAGGATGGCAGGGAGCAGGGAATCACCCTGGGAATTGTTCCCTGCTCCAGCAGCCATGGTGCACGTTTGGTATGCCAGGGCTGCCCTCACTATTCTTCGTACCCGAGATTTAACAGCTGGTTATTTCGGGAAAGGCTGGAAAAACATCTGAATTTCTGCAGTGCTGGGGAGCTGGGAACCTCTGTCACTAAACAGTGGCACTCCTCCAACCCCTTCCTTAAAAAAAAAAAAAGGGAAATAAAAAAAGGCTCCTTTACAAAACTCCTTTACAAAAGGGGTGTTACAGGTTGGCTTCGCTTGAAATAAATCAAAAACCCACCCTGGGGAATAATTTTGGGGCAGCAGATTTTATTAACACCTGCTTCGAATATTTACCCGGTTAAATCAGGCGAACTCTGCATGGTCAGTAAGTTATATCCTACAACTTTCCAAGAAAGCCTTTCTCTAACTGGAAATTAAAAACAGTGTCCAACAAGCATTCTTGAACTCGTCCAGCTCCTTGGCCAGACAGCTTGGGTTGGTTTTTTTTTTTTCTTTCCCCTGGATCCGCTGCCAGGAGTGGATGCTCCGGAAATGGCTGTTGCGAAAGGAGTGCAGGCAAACGTCAGTTCTCTTAGCAGCAAGCAAAGTTCACTGGGTGGTGACCAGAGGGAATGTGTCCTGCCCTGAGCAGAGCAGGTATTACTTCTTCCTGAGGATTTTACAGGGCTGAAATGCTGGGTGGCAGCTCTTTTGTCCTCCTTATTAAAGCCCTGGCTGTCAGCTGCTCTGTGCTTCTCTTGTGCACCCCTATTTATTTCTTTCTTTTCAGATAAAGAGCCTTCCCTGCACTTTAATTCCTTTTGATAAAGTCTTGCTGCCTTTTGTGGCCTTCTTGGAAGTGGATTGCTGGGTGTGGGAATGTGGACCACATGTTAAACGATGTATTTCCACTCTGGAAATTGCCTGGGAGAAGCCAGGATGGGTCTGAAGTCTTGGAACCTCGATAAAGCTGGGCATCAGGTGTGCAGGATGTTCGTCCACAGCACTGCTGTGTGTGGTCTGTTGGCTCCTAAACTGGTTTCCTAACGAGTTAAAACACAAAATGGGTGTCAGAGCAGAGCCCAGAGAGGGAATGGGAAGCCGTGTGTCCGTGCTCTGAGTGGAAGAGCAACAGCAGAAACATCAAGGCTTCTTCTAATTAACCTCTTAATGATGAGACTCCTGTCAATTTCTTATTTACAATTCATTTAGAAGCTCTTTTGTGTTCCTTGAGTAGATGCAGGGAAAGTTCTGCACTTTAAATAGACATTCTTCCTGCCTCTTTTCTTTTTTTTTTTTTTTTCCATTTCATGTGTTTTCTAGTCAGCCGTGCTGCCTTCACGTCAGGTCCAGCCTGTGCCAGGGGACTGCAGCCAGCTCAAAGAAGTTGAGACTCTTAATTCCAACTTGAAATATCCCAGGATAATGTTTAGTTTCTGGATGACTTGCTTTAAAGTGCTTTGTTTTTCCTAGTGCTTTGCAGCTAATTTTAACTCCATTTAGTTTAGCAGCACTGGGTCAGTAGATATCGTAAGCACCAGCAAGAAGCAAAAGAGATGTTTTCATGTAAAATAGGAGGAGAAATTGAAGGGGAAATGAGATGTAGGGAAGGTGCTCGAGGTGGTGGTGCTGTGTCTGTGGAAGGGCAGATCTGTGCTTGTTTCTCCAGCTCCTTGGGGAGGAAATGGGCAGTGACAGCATCCAGAGCTGGCCTGGCATTGGATTGTGATCCAGAGCTGGGCTGACATTGGATTGTGATCCAGAGCTGGGCTGACATTGGATTGTGATCCAGAGCTGGGCTGACATTGGATTGTGATCCAGAGCTGGGCTGACATTGGATTGTGATCCAGAGCTGGGCTGACATTGGATTGTGATCCAGAGCTGGGCTGACATTGGATTGTGATCCAGAGCTGGGCTGACATTGGATTGTGATCCAGAGCTGGGCTGACATTGGATTGTGATCCAGAGCTGGGCTGACATTGGATTGTGATCCAGAGCTGGGCTGACATTGGATTGTGATCCAGAGCTGGGCTGACATTGGATTGTGATCCAGAGCTGGGCTGACATTGGATTGTGATCCAGAGCTGGGCTGACATTGGATTGTGATCCAGAGCTGGGCTGACATTGGATTGTGATCCAGAACTGGCTTAGTATTTATTTTGATCCAGAGCTGGCCTAACATTGGATTGTGATCCATTTTTGGCCTAACATTTTATTTTGATCCAGAACTGGCCTGACATTGGATCTTGATCCATTTTTGGCCTGACATTGGATTGTGATCCATTTTTGGCCTAACAATTTATTTTGATCCAGAACTGGCCTGGCATTTATTTTAATCCAGAACTGGCCACACATTGGATTGTGATCCAGAACTGGCCTGACATTGGATTTTGATCCTGAACTGACCTAACACTGAATTTTGATCCAGAGCTGGCCTAGCATTGGATTGTGATCCCTTTGTGGCCTGCCATTGGATTTTGGAGGCAGTGGGTGCAGGTGAGCTGGCTCTGGGGGGTTGGAGGGGACACCTGAGGAGTCACTTTGGGCTCGATGTATCCCAGCAGGGGATGGAAGGATCCCTGTGGTGGACACCAAGCAGAGCAGCAGTCGAGGTGAATACGAGTGTGAAGGGCCACCAAGATGATCAGAGAGATGGAGCACCTCTCCTAGAAGGAAAGGATGGGAGAATTGGGATTGTCCAGCCTGGAGAACAGAAGCTTTGGGGTGACCTAAGTGTGACCTTCTAGTACTTGAAGGGAGTCTGCAAGAAAGATGGAGAGAGACTCATTACAGAGGCCAGGAGTGCCAGGACAAGGGGTAATGGCTTCTCACTGCCAGAGGGCAGGGTTAGGTGGAGTATTGGGAAGGAATTCCTCCCTGTGAGGGTGGGGAGGCCCTGGCTCAGGGTGCCCAGAGCAGCTGTGGCTGCCCCTGGATCCCTGGAAGGGTCCAAGGCCAGCGTGGAGCAGCCTGAGGTGGTGGAAGGTGACTGCCCACAGCAGTGGGGTGGAACAAGATGGGCTTTAAGGTCCCTTCCAACCCAAACCATTCCAGGATGCCACGATAATATAATGGAAAGTAAATCTTATTTCTTTAAAGCCTTCATCAGATTGCTCAGTGTGCCCTCATCATTGTCTTTGGGAAAGGGAGCTGTTTTTTTCCTTGGAGCACCCAGGGACTCTTGGACACACCTCTGCTCCCTCACCACGAGGGAATTAATATTATTCCTAACCCTGTGTGATACAGGTTGCTCTTATTTTGGCACAGCACAGAGCCAGACAGCGACAGGTATTCCTTTCTTCCAAGCATGTTTACACATGTCCCTCTTCATTAAAGCATCCCAAGAAGCAGCAGAGCTACAAAGGCAATTGTTCCCTGTTTCTGTTGCTGCTGCAGCATGAAACTGGTGCTCCCAGAGTGGGGCTCATTAAGTTTGGTGCTGCACAAAGACACAATCGATTGCAGCTCCTGTTCCAGAGCCTTGGAAAGGCTCAAAGTCAGGGGAATCATTCTTCCAGCTTCGATTCAAACTGTTGAAAAAGAACAGCAGCTACAATCCCTGCAAAAATCTGTTTATCTGGTAAATACGTGGGTGGTTATTGGCAATTTTACCAATGATCATCTTCAGGTTAATTATCCTCATACATATTGATCAGGTAGAGTTCAGCTCTGAGAAAATGGCATCTTTCTTAGGCACAGCTTCGGGAGTTGCTGGAAAATGTATTCCAAAAGGTGGTTAACACCATTGCAGGAGATTCTGCTGTGAAACTTTCCCCTGTCTAGCTGCAGAGACATCTTGACACATGCAACTCCGTGTGAGAATAAATACGTGCAAAATGAGCTCGGAGAGTTGCTGGGAAAGGAGGAGAAATGTTCTTTGCTTGTCAGAGCTCAGTGTTTGAGTCTCCCTGGAGCATAGAGCTTGAATCTGCAGCCCCCACCTGTTTGTTTGGCTCCATTTTGGGAATACAGGTTGCTTTTTTTAACGGGGGGGTTTGGAGGGAAGGAGCCAACCCTTGTTTTCCTCTTTTCTGTGGTTGGTGCAGGGGGATGTGGATATCTCTGTGCCCTGGGATCCTTTTGGAGCTGGGGCTGTAACCCAGGAACCTCGTGGGGAGCAGAAGCAGCTCTTGGGCTTGAAGGAGTCAAACCTGCGCTGGGGTAGAGGAGATGGAGGAGAGTTTGTTTATTGGCAGTGACCTCTCAGGTTTTGGGGAAGAGCAGCGAGGCCCGGCCTCAGATGGAATCACAGCCAGGTCTGCTCCAACCTGCTCCATCTCTGCAGCGAGAACAAAGCTCCGAGCTCAGGATCTGCAGCTGAACCTCGGGCTTGTTGAGGCAGTGTCTGTGCAGGGCTGGGCTCGGGGTGTCGGTGTGGGGAGCAGATCGAGCGGGCTCCGCTCCAGCTCCGCTCACTCCTTCCACACAGACGCATCCCCGGGCTCCCTGCGAGGGGGGAACTCACCCCCCCAGCTCTGGGGCTGCTCTTTGTTTCCCTTCACCCCATCTATTTCCTTCAGCCCGGGCCGTTTCTTTTATTAAGTAGATTAAATGTTTGGCTCAATAGGAGCTTTTCTTCCCGAAGCAAAAAGAGTGCTGTTGGCATGAAAAATCCTTTTATCCACTCCTGTCTCCTGCTTTGCCCTGGCTGCTCTCCAGAGCACCCAGGAGATACCAGCGGGGGCTCTGCTTCCCTGTCCACCTTCTGTCCCCCACCCAAGGGCAAACAACAGCTGCTTTTTCCTGCCTTTGGACACGTTTCTGATAGAAGAATTTGCCTTTCTGGTTAACCAAACTGGAGTTACTGGACCCACACGAGTTGCTCTGTAATTCTCCTCTTTGCCAGGAGCTTCCCAGTGAGCCCCGGTGCAGACAGGCCTTTCCTCCCTGGCACACACAGAAAATTGGAGAGTTCCTGCCTGCAGCCTGCAGGTTCTGGCCAACAATACCTGGAAAGCCCCTCGAGGGTCTCTGATGAGAGCTGGAGAGAAGGACAGTCATGTGCTAAAGGCTCCATTCTCTTTGTTCTAGCTGCTCTCCAACTGTGGGCATTTTTGAGGTGCAAACATGAGAATTGAAGTTAAAAAAGAGCAGTTGTCTCAGAGGGGGAACAGGGTGAGGTGAAGCCTGGGGCATCCCCCTCCTTAGCAGGAAATTTTGGCTTTCTGCACAGAGCAGATAAGGATCTCTCTGTGTCTGCCAGCCGGGCTCTGGTATCATACCTTGCAGGTAAACTGATTTTTTTGTTGTTGGGTTTTTTTTTTTTTTTGTTTTTTTTTTGTTTTTTAATCCTGCAAATAAGACTGAGCAGACACGACCTGCTTCTCTGCTTTCCCTCTCAAAGGCACACTCGGTTTCACGCCAGATACTTCACTCAGAAGTTTACAAAACCAGTTTTATTAGTGCATTGAAGTGCTTTGTTTGCTTTGTAGCTTCTGGAAGCAAAACTGCCACAGCCTAAATCTTGGGATTGAGACCTCAAAAATGAGTCTAACAGGAACAAAGTTCAGTTTTGTTGTATCTAAATCAAACTGAAAAGAACCTACACAGTGAAATGTGTGTGGGTTAAATGTTTTTAATTTGTTCCTCGAGCTTTTGATAAGTAATAAGGGAGCTGCTTTAAAAGACCATTTCCTTTTAAGTAGACATGAAGGCAGGAATGTGCCCTGGGTGCTCTTTGCCATCTCAGATTTTCATAAAATCTCCTTTATCACCTACCTTTGTTCCCCTAAGTGTATGTATTTTTCAGAATTGTCTTTTCTGCACTCTGCTGACCATGGGAAAACACTGATCTTGGAGCTGTTTGAAGTGAATTTTAGTGGAGGGTTTTTTTCCTTTCATTGTAACGTTTCCTCTCAAAATCTTCAGAACCTTTGGGTGTTCTCCACCCTTCTCAATACAGATCAATCTGAGAGTCTTCCCTGTCTGTTTTCTGTCCCGTGTCCCTTTTCACTGGCCTGTGCTGAGCACCTAAGCTCCATTTGCTTGTGATGCTTTTTAAAGGTCACTCAACAGCTCTTCAGCTTTTAATCACAGAGTTACAGAATCAGGAAATATCCTGAGTTGAAAAGGGCCCACGAGGATCATCCAGTCCAGCTCCTGCACAGACACCCCAGATCCCACCCTGGGCATCCCTGCAGCTCTGTCCAAAGGTTCCTGGAGCTCTGGCAGCCTCGGGGCTGTGCCAGCACCCTCTGGGGGAAGAACCTTCCCCTGATACCCATCCTAAACCTCTCCAGACATTCTCCTGGTTCTTGTCACTGGCTTTTCACCGTGGTTTTGAATCTGTTGATTCCAAACCAGCACCCACATTCAGCCGGTCTGAAACAGCTCACAACAGCAGCTGGAAAAGGAGGAGCAGCGTCCAGAGAGAATTAAGTGAATAGTAATGCAATTAACCCTGATTGATTTACCCAGGTCTCTGGGAGAAGGGCTAATGGGTGTCTTCCTCCTAAAGGAACCCTGAGTAAATCAGGACCAGCTTGTTTTTCATTAAGCTTAGGGTAACATGGCCCCACACACAAATGGTAAGGGTGACTTTGTGTGTGCTTTTACACTGAGAGGATTTAGATCAGCCTGGGCAGAGTTAACTGTGGCACTTGTATCTTTTAAAACCCTTCTTCGCACCCTCCCTACCTGAAAGCCCATTTCTGCAGCGGGTAAGGACATGTTTTGGATTCCCTCTGGGAAGGCTGGGAGAGCTGATGAAAGCTGGTGAAAACCCAGCATGCTGCTAAACAAGCCCCACCCTTCTTCTTGACATTGTTGGATTCCTCTTTGTTCCCAAGGATGGCAAGGCCTGGGGATTTGCTTACAGTTTTTCAGGCAGCTCAAGAAAAGTACAATGACAGCTGGGAGGTGGAAAAATGTGGGAGTCTGCCTCAGAGTTTCTCCTCTTTATCCAAATAATCTTTGTGGAGAGCGGGCAAAACGCCAGGAATTTATTTGACCCAAGGTAGTGTCTCGGATCAGGAAAGCAGTTATTAAAGGAGTGGCTGATCTGGCTGGGTGTAGCACGCTTTGCTCGTGCACTCGGTTGGGATTGGGTTTGGTTTGGCATCTGCTCCTTGCCTCCCTGAGCCAGGGTGGTCGTGTCTCAGCAGCCCAGATGAGGCAGCTCTGGGGAGCCTGGACAGTCAGGCCAGGTGGAATCAGGTCAGTGAGTTTGAGTAATTGTTGGTTTGGGGTTGAGTCTGACCCGAGGTTGGGCTGGGAGCGGATCTCGGTCGGATCTCGCCCGCTTTGCAGGGATGACTTGGGTCATGGCTGCTGGTGATTGCAACAGGGGCAGCAAAAGGCTGCCTGAACAGGCACCTCCTGGAAAGGCTCCTCTGCCTCCACAGTCTGTTTCGTGCCGAAATTGGATTCTTGCAGGTCTGGAATACTGAGTATGACTTGTGCTGTTCGCTGAGCCGGTTCTTCCAGAGCTTGAGAACAGCCCTTCTGAAATGGAGAATATAAAGAAGGTTTCCTCTCATTTGAGCTTTTGCTCTCTGTGGGTTTTAAGGAGTTGGTTTTGTTTTGATTTCAGCTTTGACATGCCTGTGCTCTGACTGCAAACAAGCCAACTCCACGTGTGAGACGGACGGCGCCTGCATGGTCTCGGTCTTCAACCTGGACGGTGTCAAACACCACGTTCGGACCTGCATTCCTGAGGCAAAATTGATTCCTGCTGGGAAACCCTTCTATTGTCTGAGTTCAGAGGATCTGCGTAATACTCACTGCTGCTACTCCGATTTTTGCAACAAAATTGATTTAATGGTTCCCAGTGGTAAGTAGAGAGTCAGATAAATCATGTGTTTGAAGTGGGAGGAGAGGAGCTGTCTGTTTGGGACTGGGAATTTGGAGTTCTCGGCCCTGTTTTCACTTCTTCCCTTCAGTTGCTGCATGAACTTGAGCGCTGGGTTTATTTCCTTCATCTGTAAAGTGGAAATAACAAACTGCTTCAAATTCAAGTGGGAATGTGTGTATTCCCTTTATCGCTGAGCTGGCCCTGCCTTTATCAGCTGGCGTTGTTTCCCTTCCAAGACTCCAAATCTTTTCAGTGCTGAGCACAAGTAGAGGAACATTGAAATGGTTTCAGAGCAGAGTGTGTGGGGAGGAGGGTTCAGAACACATGCAGGGGAAGCAGCCCTGCCTCTGAGTGAGGGTGTGGGAAACTTCTGCTTTTCATATCCCTGGGACAGAGAGGGCATGTGGTGCTTCCTCACACCTCCTGCTTTCTGTTTTGGGCTGGTTTTTAGTGGGTGCTGTGAAGACTGCAGAGTCATTTTCCTTGGGAGCAGTGGGGAGGTTCCACCTGTGCTCAAAACAACAAATAATTGTCTGCAGGTACAAGTTCACTGATTGTTGCAGGGCGAATGGGAAAGAGGGAGCAGGGAGCCCTGGCTGATTGGTTGAGTTCAAATGAAAGGTGAACTGTCCTAGAAAATCAGCTCAGAACGTGCTCCTGTCTAAAAGAGTGAATGAACAGCCCGTAATCCTGATCACACAATTGCAGCTCCATCTTATTTTTGGGATTTCAGTTGCATTTTACCTGTCTGATGATCACCCCCACCTTAACACCGTTGTTTGATGTGTCCCCAGGCTAAAATTGTCCAGGCTCTGCGAGAACAGTAAAACACAAGAAAATGGAAAAAGAAATGATAATTTTCTCCAAATGTCTGTTTTTCTCCTCCCTTTCCTCCCAAGGACACCTGAAAGACAACGAGCCCCCGTCCAGTTGGGGTCCTGTGGAGCTGGTGGCAGTGATTGCTGGGCCTGTTTTCCTCGTGTTTGTTGTCATGATCATCGTAGTGTTTGTGTTCCATCACCACCAACGAGTTTACCACAACCGCCAGCGGCTGGACATGGAGGACCCTTCTTGTGAAATGTGCCTTTCCAAGGACAAGACCTTGCAAGATCTGGTCTATGATCTCTCCACCTCCGGCTCTGGCTCAGGTATTGCGAGATGAACGTGACCAATGAGAATTTGCAGTTGTCTCTTTGGGCTGGTGGTTGCCACAGCTTTGCCACAGCAAAGGCTGCTGCCTCGGAGTCTGTTCAGGGGATCTGTCGTGAGTAACTTGAAAAGATTTTTAAAATCAGTCTTTTGGTGGTCTGCACAGGTAAGTGCAATGGTTAAAATCCTAGTTAACTGCAAGAGAATACCTCAAACAGCTGCATCTGTTCCCAGTGCAGCCTTGGAACAAGATGTGGGTTGAAAACAGCCATTAACTGCTGACCTGTGTGTTGTTTGCTTTCCTTTGAGGAGAATGCAGGATGTCACCTGCATCAAAGCTGCAGGAAAGTGGGGAAGATCCCAGCAGATCAACATTTCACGGTGCAAATAGTACATTAGCACAGCCCATTTCATCCCAAAGAACCCTTGGGTCTTCCCAGGTGGATGATGTACAGCGTTTGTGTTTTCTGTAGCACTTAAAAAGGAATCCCCAGAATAGATGGAAAGTCACCGTTCAGTGGTTCTTTGAGCTAGGAAAGTATTTGGGTTAAAGAATAGAAGGAATTTTGCAGCAGATGGAAAGTGTAGGAAAATCCACAGAGGCAGAGAATGTCACAACCTGATATTTGACCAGGGAATAAACCTTCAGCAGCACATCTGTTGCTATATATAAAATATTTGGGATCTCTTCTATGCATGCTTTGTGCAGGTGAGCTCTGTGCTTTCTGTAAGCAGCAGCAGCGATGTTGGGACTCCCTTCTTAAGAGAAATTTGGGGTGGTTTTTAGCAGAAACTGACTTTATCGAGTTCCAATCTTTGCATCTTGAGGCTGCAGTTCCTTTGATCTGTCTTGGAGCAGAAGTCCCCCAACTGCTCCGTGCCTGATCTCTGCTTCAAAGCAAAATGCAGATGCTGCCCAAGCAGTGGCACATCCCACGCAGGAGCTGCCACCATTCCCTGCTTTGGGTCTTGCTCAGGCTCCCAGTTGTTACCAAATGCAGATCCTGCTGGGTTTGAGGATGTTCTTTGGCTTCTGGGGTTTCAGGAAGTTTTTTGCTACCTCAGGAATTCATTCCTTCCCTTCCTTGTCCCCAGGCTTGCCTCTGTTTGTCCAGCGGACCGTGGCTCGGACGATTGTCCTCCAGGAGATCATCGGCAAAGGCCGCTTTGGGGAGGTGTGGCGGGGCAGGTGGCGTGGAGGTGACGTGGCTGTGAAGATTTTCTCCTCCCGTGAGGAGCGCTCCTGGTTCAGGGAAGCAGAGATCTATCAAACCGTGATGCTGCGGCACGAGAACATCCTGGGATTTATTGCTGCGGATAACAAAGGTGAGAGCTGAGAGCAAAAGCCTCACCACTGTCAGTTCCTGAGCACCCTTTCTAAAAAGTTTTCTCTAATACCCAGTCTAAACCTTCCCTGGTGTGATTTTAGGCCATTTCCTCTGGTCTGTTGTGTGTTACCTCACCTGGCTCCGTCCTCCTGTCAAGGAGTTGAACAGAGTGAGAAGGTTCCCCCTGAGCCTCCTTTTCTTCAGGCTGAGCCCTCCAGCTCTTCGGAAATTCTGCAGACCCTTCCCCAGCTCCATTGCTCATCTCTGGTTGTGCTCCAGCACCTCCACATCTTTCATGTCATAAAACTGACTAAAATCAGCTTCTCTGGGCCTCTACACTGCCCAAAAGTGACTCTGGGATTTGAGCTGTTGCCTCACAGGGGGAAAGTGACTGCTCTGGTCCTGCTGGCCACGCTGTGACTGATTTGACCCATTTCTTACTTGCCCCTATTGAGCTGCAGCCTTATGCAGCAGCTCTGCTCCGTCCCAAAAGCGTGTGGGGTGCTCAGTGGCCATCCCTGCATTGGATCTGCCTGAGCTCCATCTCTTTCCTGTTGCAGATAATGGGACGTGGACTCAGCTGTGGCTCGTCTCTGACTACCACGAGCACGGCTCTCTCTTTGACTACCTGAATCGCTACACGGTCACCATCGAGGGCATGATCAAGCTCGCCCTGTCTGCTGCCAGCGGGCTGGCCCACCTGCACATGGAGATCGTGGGCACTCAGGGTAAAAGCTTCAGCTGGAAAAGGCGTTGGGAATTCTTGAGGGGAGGATAAAGCAGGGTTGCTGAAGGGAGCTGATGTGCTGTGCAGCAAACCCTGCCTGAGTCAGCCCGGCTTCATCTGGTGCTTACTGACCAGAAATAGAGCGATTGCTTTGGCTGGCTGCGAAGTGGGTTAACCTGGCGCTCGCTCCCAGGAGTTATATCACCATTTCACATCCCATCCTAAAATTGGCGCTGCCTGGGTGGGATGTGAGCACAGGCAGAAGCAGAATCACAAACTTCTGACGTCGGCGCCTGCGCTGGGATGTGGAGTTTACGTCCCTCTTGAGGCCTCTGGGTGTCACTGCATCAGTGGCGCCTCCAAAACACGATTGGAGCCTTTCCCTGCTCTGTTCCTTATGAATCTAAACAGGAAAAAATGTTGCAACAGCGGGTTTAACGCCCTGAAATCCAGTGCTGCCTCTGTGCCGCTTCGACAAATGGATTTCCCCAGCCTGATCCTTGCTGCTTTTTATTTTGCTCTGCTAGGAAAACCTGGGATCGCTCACAGAGACCTGAAATCCAAGAACATTTTGGTGAAGAAGAACGGCACGTGTGCCATCGCTGACCTCGGCCTGGCCGTCCGGCACGACTCCGTCACGGACACGATTGACATCGCTCCAAACCAAAGGGTTGGAACCAAACGGTAGGAAAATGCATTTGAAAGGTGTTTGAGTGACTGGAAATGCCTGAGCTGCTGGCTGAGCACTGGGGGAATTCTCTGAATTTCCCAGTGTCTTGCAGGGTCAGTTTTGTGCCTGAGTTGATGGCAAAGGGATCCAGTTCCAGTTATCACCACGCTGGGAGGTGTGGGCCAGCCGTGTAAACCTGGCACCAGGAGCTCATGTAATACATAACAACAAGCCTGGCCTCACCAAAGCCTTTGGGACTTTCCTTTGATGCAGTTTTGGGACATTTCCACCTCTTTTCCCAGCTTTCTGTTGTTCTTGAATTATTTTCTTCACTGTTAGATCACGGGCCCAGTTCCCTTCTGATGAAGGCTGTGCCAAGCAGAGCTTTCTCTGCTGGGAAGTGCTGTGTGGGAAAACTGATCATTTATTTACTGTCTTCCAGAGAATTCCCTCTCCGAAGGAAAATGCTTTTCCTTTCTCTGTGCAGGTACATGGCCCCAGAAGTCTTGGATGAAACCATCAACATGAAGCATTTTGATTCATTTAAATGTGCTGATATCTACGCCTTGGGCTTGGTCTACTGGGAGATTGCCCGGAGGTGCAACGCAGGAGGTAACGTCCTTCTTGTGCCTGGGCCAGTGGCTACGCTTCGTCCTGGCTCTCCCAGCCTTGGGGTTCCTGTTGATGAGGTGTTTGGGAGGTTTTAGGGACAGCAGGGCTGGGGGAGGACATGTCCCTGTGTGTTGTCACCGAGGGAGGTGACAAGTGACCCATGACTGCTGCTAAGCCCAGCCAGTGTTGGCTCAAGGGTGTTGGTATTCCTCGTGGTGGCTGATGTTCCTTTGGATGGATTTTCAGGCAATGGTGGTGCTGATTTTTGGGGGACTCCCCCCCAGATCAGTGTAAATGTCTTGGCACGTGCAGCTGCAGCGTCATCCCACGTGTGACAGTCCCACTGCCGTGAGATTCAGTGACCCTGGCGCCTTGCTGGGAGGTGTTGATCCCAGCCTGCTGACTCCGTTCCAGTTTAGGCAGCTGCATTTTATTTCCCTGAATTTTTCTTGTTAACTCCAATTCCAGATTCTTCATTTCTGTTCTAAATAACTGCAAAGTGTTGACGCATCTCAGCAGTGAGTCATGGAGCCCAAACCTCTATCTGTCTGCCTTAAGTGAGCACTGTGGCCGTGGTCTCTGTTCCCAGGGATTTCATTTTCCCTGCTCTGCCTTTCAGGTATCCATGAGGAGTATCAGCTTCCCTACTACGACCTTGTACCCTCTGATCCTTCCATTGAGGAGATGAGGAAGGTCGTGTGTGACCAGAAATTACGGCCAAACATCCCAAACTGGTGGCAGAGCTATGAGGTAAGGTCTGCTTTCATCTCCATGTCCCCTTCCTCTCCTGTGAGGAAAGGCTGAGAGAATTGGGGTTGTCCATCCTGGAGAACAAAAGCTTTGGGGTGACCTGATTGTGGCCTTCCAGTACAGAAAGAGGGAGGGAGAATCTTTACAAGGAGTTTCAGGACAAGACAGAAGGCAGGGTTAGATATTGGAAGGAATTGTGAGGGTGGTGAGGCCCTGGCTCAGGGTGCCCAGAGCAGCTGTGGCTGCCCCATCCCTGGACGTGTCCAAGGCCAGGCTGGACAAGGCTTGGAGCAGCCTGGGATAATGGAAAGTGTCCCCACTCATGGCAGGGGATGGAATGAGATGGGCTTTAGGGTCTCTTNCATAGAATGAGATGGGCTTTAGGGTCTCTTCCAACTGAAACCATTCCAGGATTCCCCCGTGACGAGGTAACAAGTACTGCAAGGTGCACTCTGATTTTGGAGGCTGTGTCAGTGCCCAGGCAGAGCAGCAGCCTGGCAGAGCAGCGTGGGGTCAGGGCAAGAGCAGAGCACTGACCTTTGCCGTTGTTTCTCACCCAGGCACTACGGGTGATGGGCAAGATGATGCGAGAGTGCTGGTACGCCAACGGAGCAGCAAGGCTCACTGCCCTCCGCATTAAGAAAACCCTCTCGCAGCTCAGTGTCCAGGAAGATGTGAAAATTTAGGCTCTGAGCCTCAGCAGGAGGAAACTGCACAGGAGCTGCTGTGCTAGAGTAGACGTGTGATGGAGGCCTACCTCGTGTTTCAGCCCAACCTACTGCTACAACCAGACAGCGGGACCTGCAGGCTGCTAGGCAGGGGGACGGAGCCTACAGAGCCGCTCTCTTCCCTGCTTGGGTATGAAACAATCCGAAACCTTTTGTGATCACCTCCTGAGAGCGTGGAGACTTGAGAGGGACTTCACCCGAGGGATCTCAGCCATGATCGTAACTCTTTGTTCCTTTAAAGGAAATCCCTGTAAAGTTCAGCGTGCGTTAAGCGCCCGTCGGCGGGGTTGGAGCCAGCCCCGGGTGCTGGGAGCGGGAAGGGAAAGGGAAGGTTTTCTTGCCGTACTCTCGAGGATTTTTCCAGGGACTGGCACGTTAATGCAGAAAAAGCAAAACAAATGGTGCTCTCTTCCAAGAGGCTGAGCCGGAACAGTTGATCAGCTTCACGAAACCGTTCTCCCTCCTTTTCTTAAGCTTGAAAAAGTCCAACTCAGCGCCCCGGCGGCCGTCGGGGCGCGCCGGCGTGTGCATGCGCGAGGCGCGCGTGTCCCCGTGCCCGGTCATCTCCTCCGTAGCCGTGCGGTGTCTGCCTGTGGGTGGCTCATCTCTGTCCGTGCTTCCTGTGCATGTGCAAATCTCGAGTGTCCCCGTTTGTGAGCTGTCGCGCTGGTGCTCTCCGTGCTGAGTCGTGAGCGTCGTGGAGCTTGGCCAGGCCGCTGCAGAGCGGCTCCCCCGGCTCCCCGATGGGAGGAACGTCCCATCAGGTTGCCTCACTGCCACCCCTTCCCTTTTTTAAGATGAAACAAATAAGGAACTGAGAAGCACTCCTGGAATCCAGGTTTTTTTTCTCTTGAGCCCCTGGGGTTTGTACTTCTTGGTAGCGGGGAGCTGAGGTGTGCTGGAGATGGAGCAGGCGCTGTGGCTGGCACGTGGGGAGAGGCAGGGTTCAGTTCTCTGGGAGCATCATTCCCAGCTCCATCAGCCAGGCTGATTTCTGGGGTGGGGACAGAGTGGCTGGACAGTGCCCAGGCAGAAAGGAACCTGGGGGTGCTGGTGGACAGCTGACTGAACATGTGCCAGCAGGGTGCATCCTGGTATCAGGAATAGTGTGGCCGGAATGACAGAGGTCATTCTTCCCCTGTACTCGGCACTGGTCACCTCCAGTGCTGTGCCCAGTTCTGGGCCCCCCAATTTAGGAAGGATGTGTTGAGGGGCTGAAGCGTGTCCAGAGGAGGGCAGAGAGGCTGGTGAAGGACTTGGAGCACAAGTCCTGTGAAGAGCAGCTGAGGGAGCTGGGGTTGTTTAACCTGGAAAAAAAAGAGGCTCAGGGGGGACCGCTGTCCTTCCCTACAGCTCCCT
>VXBU01003591.1:74240-89820 GCA_013400315.1 Bombycilla garrulus
CCGAACTCCGGGGATTTCCCTCCCCCAGCTTCTACTCCAGCCCCACACAGGAGCGGAGGCTCTGGAGATCCCACCCCGGGCTTTCAGAGGTCCCTGCAGCTCATCCCGGCTCTAGGGCAGGAATCTGGCACCCGAGTGTCCCCAAATGCCACGCTGGGGGTCCCCCGGGTGTGGAGCCCCCGGTGCTGCCGGGCTCAGCTCACGGCCCCCGGCTCCAGGCTCCCGTTGGCAGCTGCTCCCCGGGCCGGGGTGGATGAGGAGGCTTCTTCTGGCTGCTGCTCCTCCCGGGGCTGGAATGAGAGGTGACTCTGCTGGGGACACGACAGGGACAGGGTGTTGGTCGTGGTGGGACAGCCTGGGACAGTGGGGACAGCCTGGGACAATGTCCACAGCCTGGGACAGTGGGGACAGTGTGCACAGCTTGGGACAGTGTGGACAGTCTGGGACAGCATCCACCACCTTGGGACAGCCTGTGACAGTGTCCACACCCCTGTGAGTGTCCCCAGCCTGGGACAGTGTGCACAGCTTGGGACAGTGGGACAGTGTCCCCAGCCCAGGACGGTGTCCCCAGCCCGGGACAGTGTCGCTCCCACACGAATTGGCTGTTCCATAGGATGGGAGCACCAACAGACCGGGAGCCATTTCCTCTGGGCTCCTGCTTGAAACCAACAGCTACAGCAAACTGGGGGTCTTCAGTCAGAGCCAGTGCCCCCTCCCCACCCCAAAATTTGGTTTTCACCCCAGGAGGCAGGAGAGGAAGGACAGGAGGGTGGGTGACTTCACCTGTCCCTGTGGGGACACCCCAAAGAAGCCCCAAGCTCCAGGCAGGACGACAGGAACAAATTTCAGTTATTCCAGTGAAAAGTCAGACCCCAAGGAAGAAAGGAGAACCTCCAACGTGGGAAACAACTCCCCAAAAACCCCCAGCTTGGATTAAGAGATTCCAACCCCCTCGGCCAGACATCCATCCCCAGGACACAGGAGTGGCACTGAGCCACCCACAGAGCCACCTCCGGCTGTCACCGCCACCCTGGCACTCCTAATGCCATCCAGACCGTGGGCACACCCAAGATCTGGAGCAGCTGTGCGGGAGAGGAGCCCCCCGGGCCTGAGGGGAGGAAGAGGGGGGGTTTCCTGCTGGGAAAACCCATCCTGGGTGGGGTGGGGCGGTCCCACCCGGCCGTACCTGCGCCGGCCCCTCGGCAGGAGGGACGAGCGGGGTGGAGGAGGAGCTGCCCCTGTCCGGCTCCTCCAGCGCCAGGATGTCGATGGGAGCCTCGGCCATGTCCCGCAGGGACGGATCGAGGGTCACGGAAGGGTCAAAGAGCAGAGGGGATGGGGGGCACTGCATCCCATCACCCACCACGTCCAGGTCCTGGCAGGGAAAACAGCGGAGCGGCTCGTCAGGAGAGGGCTGAGGAGACTCCAGTCTTCTGAAGCACCAGGAAATCGGGGAGAAAAGCAGCGGGGAGGAGTGGGCACCATGCCAGTGAGGCCCCAGGAACCTCCTCCTCTTCCTGGAGTGTCATGGACATTGAGGACAAGGTGTGGGACACCACCTGGAGCCCAGCGGGATGTGCTGTCCCCAAAGTGTCCCTCCAGCACCTGGAATGCCTTTAACAGGGTCCAGTCACACATTCCTGGGGACCCTGGCAGCAATCCTTGCTCTCCAGGATGGCAAACACATTTCTGAGGACCCCCTGAGCAATCCCTGTTCCCCAGGATGTCACAAACATTCCTGGGCACCCCCAAAACCAATCCTTGCTCTCCAGGATGTCCCACAAATTTCTGGGGACCCCCTGAGCAATCCCTGTTCCCCAGGATGGCACACACATTTCTGGGGACCCCTTGAGCAATCCTTGCTCTCCAGGATATCCCACAAATTTCTGGGGACCCCCTGAGCAATCCCTGCTCTCCAGGATATCCCACAAATTTCTGGGGACCCCCTGAGCAATCCCTGCTCTCCAGGATGTCACACACATTCCTGAGGACCTCCAAACCAATCCTTGCTCTCCAGGATGTCCCACAAATTTCTGGGGACCCCCTGAGCAATCCCTGTTCCCCAGGATGGCACACACATTTCTGGGGACCCCTTGAGCAATCCTTGCTCTCCAGGATATCCCACAAATTTCTGGGGTTCCCAAAGCAATCCCTGCTCTCCAGGATGTCACACACATTCCTGAGGACCTCCAAACCAATCCTTGCTCTCCAGGATGTCACACACATTCCTGAGGACCCCCTGAGCAATCCCTGCTCTCCAGGATGTCACACACATCCTGGGGGACACTTGGAACATCCCCACCCTCTCCCAGGATGTCACACCTCCCCCGCTTGCCCTGACACCACAGATGGGGATGGACAGGCTCTGAGGACTCCTCCATCTGCCCTCCCTGACGAGGGGAGAGCCTGGGATTTGTTTTGGCTCCAGAAGGGGTTTGACACGAGGGCGAGATTCCTGTGACTCACAAGTGGCACTTCCCCAGCCTGGCACGACGTGAGACACAACACAGATGCCCCCGGCAGCTTCCATGAACCCAGAGGGAGCTCAGAACCCTCTCAAAGGACAGCAGGAGGGAAAACAATCCTGTTTTTTCTTTCTAACCCAAAAAGTGCACCTCCAGTTTGCACAGAAAGGGGCTGGGATCTGATCTGAGCCCCCTCCCAGCCTGATCCTGCTTGCTCTCCCCTCCTCCATCACTAAATCCCAAAGCACATCCAAGCTTTGCCTCCAACACCAGTGCAATCCCAGCAGCATCCAAACACTCAGGAGCTCACAGGAGCAGCTCTCATGGAGCTCCTGGTGCTTTGCTTTTGTCTCAATGCATTCCTGAGGCTTTGTGTTGGTTGAAATGCACCCTGATGCCACAAGAATCTGGGGATTAAAATCTTCCTCTTTTCCTCACGTGACAGAAATCGGGTGTGGAGGAAAATCCTCTTTTTAAGAGGTCCCTGAAGGGATTTAAATGAGCACAGCCATTCCAGAGGAGCAGCCACCAGCCCTGGAACAGCTCCCAAACCTTCCACATTCCTGCATTCTCACTGAATCCCAGGATGCTCTGGATTGGGAGGGAATGAAGGATCAGCCAGTGCCACCCCTGCCATGGGCAAGGACACCTCCCACTGGCCCAGGCTGCTCCAAACCCTGTCCAGCCTGGCCTTGGGCACTTCCAGGGATGCAGGGGCAGCCTCAGCTGCTCTGGGAATCCATTCCAGGGCCTCCCCAGCCTCACAGGAATTCCTTCTTCCCAATATCCCACCTAACCCCACCTCTGCCTGTGGGAAGCCATTCTCCCTCAGCCTGGCACCCCATCCTTTGTCCCAAGTCCCTCTCCAGCTCTCTGCAGGCACTGGAAGGGGCTCTAAGGCATCCCTGGATCCTTCTCGTCTCCGGGCTGGACACCCCCAGCTCTCCCAGCCTGGCTCCAGAGCTGTTCCAGCCCTTGGAGCATCTCCATGGCCTCGCTCCAGCAGCTCTTCCTGAGGTGCTGAGGACCCCACACCTGGCTGCAGCATTCCAGGTGGGCTCTCAGGTGGGCAGAGGAGCAGATTCCCCACTTACATCGCTGAACTCCAGGGGCAAGCTCTCGGTGGGCTGCAGCTCGGCCGCGCTCAGGTACAGCTCGCTGGGAGCAGCTCCCAGCTCCTGGGGCACAGCCAGGACCTGCTCGGGCACGTACATCTGGGGGGGCAGGCGCAGGTGCAGGGGGCAGCAGGGCTCCTCCGACAGGCTCACGGGCACGGGTTTGTTGCAGGGAACTTCCTCCGAGCCCTGGCACGGCTTGAACAGCGTCTGGTTTGTGTCCTGGCAGATATCTGGGAAGGGGAGGTCAAGGAAAGCAGCCAGAGGCACGTCCAGAGGAATACATGCTGCTAGAACTCCCAAATTCCCCAAAAATAGTGTTAAACCCACCCCCTTTTCTCCCAGATCAGGAATTCAGAGCTTAGAGCTGCACCCCAACTGCCCAGGGATGTGGGTGACATAATTTCCATGCTGGAAAACTGGGACAACAGCCACAGCTTCCCCCCTCCCGTGGGGGCTGGGAGATGTGGCTGGATCCCTGGAAACCACTCCCAGCTACTCAGCTGGATGTCACAAAGGCAGAGGATTAACTTTTGTTTGCAGACATCCATGGAAAAGGATCAGCTCCAGCCCCACAGGCTGGGAGATCCCAGCACACACAATGTCTTTTCCACAGCCAGTTTAGTTCTGGTATTTCTATCTTCCCACTGCATTTTCCTTCCCTGTGGAAAACCTGTTCCTGCCAGAGGTGTAAATGGGATTTCCTGCCTTTAATCCCAAACACAAACTCTGCTTCAATTGCATCACACTTGCAGAGGAGCTACAGATGAAAACCCAGCCTGCTCTGAACCCATCATCTTCCAGTCCTTTCCTCCTCTTCCCACTCCTTCCTCCTCTTCCCACACCTATCCTCTTCTTCCAAGCTCCATTTTTATCCCTTTCTCCTCTTCCAACTCCATCTTCTTCTGACTCCATTCCTCCTTTTCCTCCTCTTTCAATCTCTTTCTCTTCTCCCAACCCCTTCCTCCTCCTCTTCCCTCCCTCTTTCCAACCAGGATCATCCCAACTGCGATTTCCTCACACACCAGTGTGAGAGAGGGGGGAAAAAAATCCCAAAATCCCAAACCCACATAAAACTGGGAAAAGACACTGAGTTTAAGCCAGATTCTTAAGATGTGAAGGTTTGAGATTCACCCTTCCCGCCTCCAAGGATTTCTTAGGAATCCACTTCCTGGCAGGCCACGAGGAGCCATAATCCAGGCTGGCAGCAATGCCAGAGCCCAGCCCAAGAGAGCAGGAGCTGGGACACCCAAGGGAAGATGTGGTGAGCGAACAGGGGGTGGAGAAGGCAGATTTTCATCTCCTGGAGCAACTCCCAGCTCCAGCACCAACTTTAGCGGTAGTGAAAAGCACAGATTGCCAGGAGGACAAAACTCCCAGGCTCCATCTGGAGCCTCCCAGCCTTTCCCCATCCCTTTGGTGCCCTGTCACAAACAATCCAGCTCCTGGAAGCAAACAGAGCCCAAGAGGCTCCCGAAAAGCCACAGATGTTATCGGATGTTATCAGCTGCCCGAGGAAAAGCTTGTTTGTGTCAGTGAGAGTCAGCTGAGAGCTCCCGCCAGCCCCAGCTCCTCCCCTCCCTCCCGGAGCGCCAGCTGCCAACAGCAGCTTCTCTGGCTGTTTTATGAGATTTCTCTTGTCTTTATTTTGAGGTCTGTGGTGGTTAAAGAGAAAAAAAAGGCAGCTTCCTGCTCCCTGCACAGGGCTGGGGGAGTCTGAAAACTCCAGGGACAACGCAAACCCGAAAGATCTCAAAAATCCAGAATCTCCCAAGAAATCTGAAAGCTCCTCAAGCTCCAGGAGCTCCCAAAAAATTATGAGCTCCTGCAGACCCAGGAGCTCCCATAAATGCGGAAGTTCCCACAAACCCAGGAGTTCCCACAGACCCAGGAACTCTGATAAACCCAAGAGTTCACACAAACCCAGCACCTCCCACAAATCCAAATCTCCCACGGATCCAGAAGCTCATCCTCACCCAACCCTGGGACACAGAACCAGAATTTGTCCTGACTCACCCCACTGCTCCCTCCTGGCAGCTCCAGCCCCATCCAAACCTGGACACATCCATGAGAATGCAATGAGCAGACACAGCCAGGGCAATGCTGGGATCTGGGATCCCATATTGGGGGTGATCCCTGAGCTGGGGGATCCTTGATCCCATACTGGGGGTCATCCCTGAGCTGGGTGGGATGCCTTATCTCATATTGGGGGTCGTCCCTGAGCTGGGGGATCCTTGATCTCTTATCAGGACTCATCCCTGATCCCATATTGGGGGTCTTCCCAGAGCTGGGGGATCCCTGATTCCATATTGGGGGTCATCTCAAAGCTGGGGGACCCTTGATCCCATATTGGGGTGATCCCTGAGCTGGGGGATCCTTGATCCCATACTGGGGGTCATCCCTGAGCTGGGTGGGATGCCTTATCTCATATTGGGGGTCGTCCCTGAGCTGGGGGATCCTTGATCTCTTATCAGGACTCATCCCTGATCCCATATTGGGGGTCTTCCCAGAGCTGGGGGATCCCTGATTCCATATTGGGGGTCATCTCAAAGCTGGGGGACCCTTGATCCCATATTGGGGTGATCCCTGAGNCCTGAGCTGGGTGGGATCCCTTATCTCATACTGGGGGTGATCCCTGAGCTGGGGGATCCTTGATCTCCTATCAGGACTCATCCCTGATCTCATACTGGGGGTGATCCCTGAGCTGGGAGTGATCCCTGATCCCATATTGGGGGTCATCTCTGAGCTGGGGGATCCCTGATTCCATATTGGGGTGATCCCTGAGCTGGGGGATCCTTGATCTCCTATCAGGACTCATCCCTGATCCCATACTGGGGGTCTTCCCTGAGCTGGGGGTGATCCCTGATCCCATATTGGGGGTCATTTCTGAGCTGGAGGACCCTTGATCCCATATCAGGGATCATCCTTGATCCCATACTGGGGGTGATCCCTGAGCTGGGGGACCCTTGATCCCATATTGGGGGTTATTTCTGAGCTGGGGGGATCTTCGATCCCATATTGGGGGTCATCTCTAAGCTGGGGGAATCCCAGTAGAACTTTCAGAGCTGGCTGTCCAACAGCTGAGGCTGTTCTGGGAAGTGGAACAGCTCAAGGCTGCTCACACACACACAAGAACCTTCCGAAGGGTCACAGAGAGGGCTGTAGCAGATCCAAAAAAGCTCAAACTCCCTCTCCAGATCCTCCCAAAAATCCCCAAGGATTGGTGTGTGTGTGTCCTCAGGTGGGGGGCAGGCTCTGCTCCCAGGGAAAGAGGGACAAGACAACAGCAAAGAGCCTCAAGCTTTGCAAAGGAAGGCTCAGGAATTTCATGAGGAAGAATTTCTTCCATGGAAAGGGTGCTCAGGGAGGTGGTAAAATCCCCATGCCTGGAAGGGATCCACGCACATCCCTCACAGAACCCAACCTGCCTGGGTTCTCTGCTTCCAAGCGAAATGCCCACCCTGTTTGGCTGCTCTGGAGCAGCCCTGGGAGCAGCCCAGCCCTTTGTTGCTCCCACACGAATTGGCTTTTCCATGGCATGGGAGCACCAACAGACAGGGGAGACATTTCCTTTGGGCTCCTGCTTGAAACCAACGGCTACAGCAAACCGCTGGCCTTGATTCAGGGCCAAAAACGAGGCACAGCCACGGGGCAAACTGCTCCAAAGACTTAGGAGAAGTGTCAGGGTGAAAGGAAAGGTGTCAGGGTGAAAGGAAGGGTGCCAGGATGAAAGGATACGTGTCAGGCAGTGCCGGGTCATCGGGAGGGATGGGTTGGAGCACCGGACATCATCCACGAAGGCCAAGCAGCGCTGGCTGGAGCGAGTGGTGTGTGCCTGAAATCACAGAATGGTTTGGGTTG
The DNA here is from genome assembly GCA_013400315.1 of Bombycilla garrulus. Lineage (NCBI taxonomy): Eukaryota > Metazoa > Chordata > Aves > Passeriformes > Bombycillidae > Bombycilla > Bombycilla garrulus. The sequence goes on from VXBU01003591.1 coordinate 81,682, forward strand.
GGAGAGGCCTTAAAGCTCCTCAAGCTCCTGTTCTCATCTTCCACTAGCCCAGGTTGGCCTAAGCCACATCTGACCTGGCCTGGGCACTTCTAGGGATGGGGTGGGCACAGCTGCTCTGGACACTCTGTGCCGGTATATTCCCACCCTCCACAGGGAGGAATTTGTTCCCAAAATCCCACCTAAACCTCTCATCTCTTAGTTTAAAACCATTCCCTCTTATGCCTATGTAAAACTCCCTCTCCCTCTTTTTATTAAGCTTTTTTTAGACACTGGAATGGACTCACTCAGACCGAGGAGTTCCCAAAAACTTGAGAGCCTTGACAAACCCAAGAGCTCCTACAGACCCAGGAACTCCCAAAAATCCTCAGGCCTCCAAATACCCTCAACCCCCTTTTCTCCAGGCTGAGCCCCCCAGCTCCCTCATCTCCTCCGGAGTTTTGCAGACCCTTCTTGTGCTCCATTCCCTTCTCTAGATTTGACCCTCAATGTCTTTTTGCTGCGAGGAGCCCAAAACTCACCCCAAATTCAAGGTGTGCACACCAAGAGCTCCCACAGCCCCAAAAACCCCTGCAGACACAGGAGCTACCACAGATCCAGAAGCCCTCAAAAACCTCACCAAACCCAGGAGCTTCTCCAAACCCAGGAGGGTGACACCTGTCCTGGCAGGAAGGATGTCACACGGGGCAATCTGCAAGGACCTGGGGTTACTCCCAGGAAGGTTATGAGAGGACAGACCCATCCAGGATGTCCCCACGGACCTGCTGGGCTGCGCCATCGGTGGCCAGGACCCTGCGCTCGCGGAGCTGCCGGTGCAGCAGAGCCTCCACCCCGTAGCGCTGCCGGTAACGCCGGAGGCACTTGAGCCTCTTCAGGTTCTCCCTCTCCTTGGCCATCAACCCCTCTGGCCCTGTCAGGAGGCTGCTCCCTGCAAGAATAAAGGAAAAAAATCACAATCTCCACCCACCTGCCTGGTTTTTTTTTTTTGGTATCAAGGGGCTTTGAGGGCTCCAGCCACAGGGCCGATAGAAGCGCGGCTTTGGGTGACGCCTGGCGGTGCAGGTTCCATCCCAAAATTTATCCTGACCTCTCTGCACACACCAGGAACATCTGGCCCCCACAGAGTATTTTTAAAACCTCTTTTAAAAATAATTCAGCCGCTCCTGTTCATTGTGATTTCGGCAGCAGAATAGAATTGTCAAATTCCAGGTCACTCCTGTGTGAGTTCTGGAAGCTTCCCCGCCAGCATTCCCAGTGTAATTACAGGGCAACGCTCAGGATCTGCTTTTCTCTGACTCGCTTGCTAAAAAGAGTTCTGCAAAATTGGTATGTACCAAACTCCTGGCTATTTTTACTTGAGCCTGAGCTGAATTATGGCGTTTTCCAGGATGAGCTATTAAAGGATGATGCTGGAAAAAGAGTCCTTTGCTCTGCAGTACTTGGGGATCAGTTACACAACTCGGTTTTGCTTCTGTTGAACTGGGAATTCCTGCTTCCAAGAGCATATTCTGCACAGGGAGAATGCCAACAGAGGCAGACGGAAAGCTGCATCCCTGCTAAGGAGGAAAATGCCAGTACAGCAGCACTGGTGTTAATGGAACCGACTCCTGTCCACACACCAAGGGCCTTACGGACGAGTATTTTTCGTTCGTAAAAGGAAAAAACAGGAAATCCCAGTACAAAATAAGCACTTCTGTCTCAGAATTAACATTATAGCTCATTTCCTGCCAACGCTGCAAGCTCTGAAGAGCAAAGAAATGCACAAGCTTTGGAACTCCAGTGATATGGATCTCTGGGCACAGGACCAGCACAGAATTATGGAATCACTCAGGCTGGAAGAGCTCTCTGGGATCAGAGTCCAACCTGTGACTGATCCATACCTTGTCAACTGGACCAGAGCACTGAGTGCAATGTCCAGTTGATCCCTGAACACCTCTAGCACAAGGACTCCACCCCCTCCCCAGGCAGTTCCAATGCCTGATGACCTTTTCCATACAGAAATCCTCTTGCCGTCCCACCCAAACCTCCCCTGGCACAGTATGAGGCCATTTCCTCTCATCCCATTGCTCCGTGGGAGCAGATCCTGACCCCTCACCTGGCTGCCACCTCCTGTCAGGGAGTTAGACAGTGAGATGGTCCCACCTGAGCTCCCTTTTCTCCAGACTCAGCCTCTCCCCAGCTCCCTCAGTTCTCCAGACCCTTCTCCCTGTGCTACAGCCCCTCAATGTTCTCAGTGTGTAACCCTCCCTTTTACCCTACTAGAAAGGCCCAAACCCCATTTTTTTTAGCAGATTTCTGTGCACACCCTCAGGCAGGAGGTCTGGGCTCACCGATGGCCTCGTGCTCCCCCTTCCTGCTGTGCAGGAAGCGGCGCTTCTTCTCCTTCAGCAGGTGCTGGAGCCGCTTGAACTGGTCAATGTAGAGGGACTGGAGGCGGATCAGCTTCTCCCTCATGATCAGAGCCACCTCCTCGGCCGTGTACACGCCAGCGTGCCTGGAACAGCCACGGAACAGGGTCTGTTCAGGGGAGATCCTGGAGACTGATTCACCCCCAAAGGTGTTGGGGCCCCTCGGGGTTGATCCCTGTAGGTTCTGGGGATCCCATGGGTTTTTGCTGGTGAAGAGTCAGGGATGAATCCCCAGAGGGTGAGGGTGTCCCTCAGTGCTGTTCTCCCAAAGGGTGTGGGTGTCTCTCAAGGCTGATCCCCCCAAATGGTGGGGGATGCCTGAGGGCTGATCCCCCAAAGCGTGTGGGGCTCCTTCAGGACCAATCTCCCTCAGGGTGTGGGGATCCCCCAGGGCTGAACCCCCTCAGGATGTGGGGATCGCTCAGGGCCGATCCCCCTCAGGGTTTGGGGATCCCTCAGGGATGATTCCCCTCAAGGCTGATCCCCCTCAGTGTGTGGGGATCCCTCAGGGATGATTATCCTCAGGGAGTGGGGATCCCTCAAGGCTGATCCCCCTCAAGGTGTGGGGATCTCTCAGGGCTGTTCTCCAAAAGGGCATGGGGGTCTCTCAAGGCTGAACCCCCAAAAGTGTGGGGATCCCTCAGGGCTGATCCCCCTCAGGGTGTGGTGAACCTTCAGGACTGAACCCCTCAGGGTGTGGGGCTCCCTCAGGACCAATCCCCCTCAAGGTGTGTGGATCCCTCAAGGCTGACCCCCACAAAGGTGTGGGGATCCCTCAGGGCCGATCCCCCTCAGGGTGTGGGAGTCCCCTGGGGTTGTTGCCACAAAGGGTGTGGAGGTCCTTCAGGGCTAAACCCCAAATGATGTGGAGGGGTCCCGTGGGGCTGTACTCCTGAAGAGTGTAGGGGTCTATAAAAGGCTGAATCTCCAAAGGCTGGGGTTAAGTCTCTCAGGATTATTCTTCCAAAGGGTCTGAGGGTGCCTCAGGGCTGATCCCCCAAAGGATTTGGGAGATCCTCAAGGCTTGATTCTCTGAACCTGTGGGGCTCTCAAGATTATTATTCAGGAGGGTCCCTCTGGTCCCCACAAACAACACTGATGTTACTGGGAACACTCTGGGTTACACCATCAACAAGTGATGAGCTGAAACACTCAATTTCAGGCTTTTTTTAAGAGATGGGATCACCCAAAGAAGCTGCTAAGAGATCCACTCCACTCTGGAAGAGGACAAGCAGCAAGTGCTTCCCAGAAAACCCCAACTCCAGGACCTCAGAGTATCCACAGCCAACAAACCATGTGGGCACAAATCCATGAAAAACCACTGATATCATCATGTTTCTAACACAACCACTGTCCCCTGGAGCCACAGTGAGCCCAGAACATGAAATATGTGTGCAGCAGGTAGCAGCCATGGAATCCCAGAATCCCAGAGGCTGGAAAAGCTCTCCAGGATTGAGTCCAACCTGTGACTGGCCCCCATCAGAACCCTGAGTGCCACATCCAGTCGTTCCTTGGACACCTTCAGGGATGGGAACTCATATTCCTGGGCAGTTCCAATGCCTGACAACTCTTTCCATGCAGAAATCCCTCCTGATGTCCAACCTGAACCTCCCCTGGCACAGATTGAGGCTGTTCCCCCTTGTCCTGTCCCTTGTATCCTGGGAGCAGAGCCTGACAATTTCCCCCTAACCCTTTTTTCCAGGCTGAGCCCTCTCAAAATGGATTTAACTCCCCAACCTACTTGAGGGGATCCTCCTGGTCGCTGTCGATGCTGTCGGCCTCGCTGTCAGGGTCCCCACGCCACGTCTGCTCCACGGTGACAGGGTCCTGCTCACAGTCACTCCAGCTGTCCTCATCTGCAAGACACAGCACCAGAGTCACAGGACACTGTGACATCCCAGGATGGCCAGGGACACCCTGGGGTCACCACCAAGGAGCTGAGCCAGCTCTGCTTCGTGCCCAGAGGGAATTCTCCAGCCCAAAACTGTGAGTGAGGGACATGGAGCAGGAAACAAAAGGAAACCTCCCAGCTTGGAACAGCCAGAACACACTGGGATTGATGCTTCAGCCCTCCCAGGAACCACAGAATGCCAGTGGCACTATTTAGCAGCCCCAGTAACATTTCCATGCTAAACCTGCAGGAGCTGGGTCTGGCAGAGTGATTTCTAGGCAAGTGAGACACACTAATTGTTTGGGATTTACAAAACCTCAGCTTTTACTCCCAGACCATGGGATTTTCTTTCCCCTGGAGTGAAGAAGGGATATTTTTTGCTGGATTTCCCCCACAGGAACAGAGCAGCCCAGCACTGCCTTTGGGTTTGATACCTTGGAGTGGCTGCCTAGAACAGACTGGACAAGGCTAAGAGAATAAAGTGAGTTTGTATTAAAGGCTTTCAATAGATACATCCTGGGCAGTCAAAAGCCTCCCAGAGGCAACACCCAAAATAGACAAATTGTGAGTTTTTCACACAATTTTAAGTTTGATCCATTTACATATCAGGGGTTAATCCTCCAATTAAAGCTTCAGGTAATAAAGCCATATGCCTCCAGTTTGCTCACCCCCAGTTCATTTTGTTTATAAAATATATATTGTTATACTTTATACTTTGTTTATACTTTTTGAGGCCTGAGGCTGTAGGGTGTCCTTCAGTTTCAAGCCCAGAGGAATTGTTTTGTCTGACCAAAATGCAAAGACACCAACTAACTATATGCAGTTTAGAGCATTAATGCAGGATCTGAAGAATAGAAAAGCTAAAATCTGAATTCCCCAGGTTCAATCCTTACCCAGGATGCGGCTGGCCTCGCTCCTGCTGCTCTCCGTGCTCTGGGTGCCCAGCTCTGCCCGGGCATAGGAGCTCAGCTGGCACAGGAGGGTCTCACCCACGGGCCCGGGGTTGGATTTCTTCACCTGAGCCTGCAGTGCCAGCGCGTTCCGCCGGGCGTGCTCCGCACAGAACGAGGTGCTGCAGACAAACCACGGCCTCAGTCAGTGCTCAGACAAACCACAGCCCTCAGCCAGGCAAGGAATCATGGAATAATGTGGGGAGGAAGAACATGAAAATTATCTGAGCCCACTCCCAGCCTGATCCTGCTTGCTCTCCCCTCCTCCATCACTAAATCCCAAAGCACATCCAAGCTTTGCCTCCAACACCAGTGCAATCCCAGCAGCATCCAAACACTCAGGAGCTCACAGGAGCAGCTCTCATGGAGCTCCTGGTGCTTTGCTTTTGCCTCAATGCATTCCTGAGGCTTTGTGTTGGTTGAAATGCACCCTGATGCCACAAGAATCTGGGGATTAAAATCTTCCTATTTTCCTCATGTGACAGAAATCGGGGTGTGGAGGAAAATCCTATTTTAAGAGGTCCCTGAAGGGATTTAAATGAGCACAGCCATTCCAGAGGAGCAGCCACCAGCCCTGGAACAGCTCCCAAACCTTCCACATTCCTGCATTCTCACTGAATCCCAGGATGCTCTGGATTGGGAGAGAATGAAGGATCAGCCAGTGCCACCCCTGCCATGGGCAAGGACACCTCCCACTGGCCCAGGATGCTCCAAACCCTGTCCAGCCTGGCCTTGGGCACTTCCAGGGATGCAGGGGCAGCCTCAGCTGCTCTGGGAATCCATTCCAGGGCCTCCCCAGCCTCACTTGTTCCAAATATCCCATCTAACCCTGCCTCTGGCAGTGGGAAGCCATTCCCCCTTGTCCTGGCACTTGTAAAAGTCTCTCCATCTTTCCTGCAGCTTCTTCAGGCACTTTAAGGTCACAATTAGATCACCTCTGAGTTTCTTTTCTCCAGAATAATCCCAATTCCCTCAGCCTTTCCTTCTAGGAGATCTGCTCATCTTGGTGCCTCTCTGGACTCACTCCCAGCTGCTCCACAGTTTTCCTGTTCTGGGGGCAGGGCTGGAGGCAGCTCTGGATGCTCAGGGTTTCACCTGAGCAGGGCAGAAGGGCAGGGAACAACCCCTGGCACCTGGAATCTCTCACAGGAATTCTCTGATGGAATTTCCCTGGCTGCAGGTGCAGCTGGGAATGCTGAGAGCCCACCCACCACTGTGGGAACGTCACCTCTGGCACCAGCAGCAGGGAGGAAAAGGAGCTTTCAGTTAAAGCCAGTGAGCTGGGTGAGTTTTTGAGCTCTTCTTCCTCCAAACATTCTCACTGGACTCTGCCTTCCCCACATTTTATGGCTCAGGGATCACGATGGAGACACTGCCAACATCCCAGTAAATCCCTGGAAGCAGGGGATTTACTGATTCCCGTGAGGACTCTGTGCTCCAACAACCATAACTGTTCCACCCCCACTCGAGCATTTTAAAGGCCTAAAGGAAGCAGCAGCACAAGCAGGTCAAAGCTCCACGGGGATCTGAGTGGCTGCTCTGAGGATTATCCACTGGCACAGGCAGTGCTGGGATGAGGGAGGCACGGCACACACGGATCCAGTGCAGGGCCTGGAGCACTGCAGCCACCTTCTGCTGGGCCAGGGCACAGCCCACGGTCCCAAAATAATTCCAGGGAGTCTTTCTCCAGCTTAAAAACACTTTGGAAAAAGGGAGATGTTTGTCAGAGGTAACCTAAATGCAGCAGGTGAAGGAGAAGACTCATGGAATATTCTGAAAGGGATCCATAAGGATCACCTAGTCCAACTCCTGGACTTAAACAGGACATCCCAAAATCCCAGCACACTCCTGGGTGCACTATCCAAACACTCCTCGGGCTCTGGCAGGGTTGCAAATGTGACAACTGCCCTGAGGAGCTGCTCAAGTGCTCAGCTGGGGGAAAAACCTTTTCCCAAAATCCATAATAAATCTGCCCTGATAAAGTCCAACCATTCCTTCAACAGGGAAGGCAAAGAAAAAAAAGTCTCCCTGCCTGTTTTAATTCCACAGAGTTTGGAACTGTAAAACCTGGAGGCAGAGCCACTCACCCGTCCTTCTTCTCAGGTTTGGGAGCAGCATTGGGACAACGCTTGCCGTTCTTTGTGGACACATAGCTGCACTGTTTGAAGGGAGCATTCCTGTCCTCCAGGATGTGCTTGATGCAGAATTCCTGCCCCTCCAGGCGGGGCTGGGAGCAGGGCCGGGGGGAGAAGGCGCAGGCCAGGGGCTCCTGTGGCCGCGGCACCGGGGTCAGGCGGCCCCGGCTCGTCGGCAACACGTGAATCCGGATCCTGTTCATGCTGATGCTGCAGGAGGGATCGACAGCAAAGAAAGAGAACGGAATAAAACGCTGATACAACCAAAAGCAGCAGCGGGAAGGAATTTCAATATAAGTCTGAGCCCTTCAGCAGAAAATGAGGCTGCTCCGGTAGAGGTAATTTGCAATAATTAGGGAACTTTTAGCCCTGCAGAAATCTGGGGGGGATCCTCTTCTCCCAGTGCTCATCGTTACCTCTATCCCGAGGATCCCGGTGACTCATCCTGCCCCGTTACCGGTGTCCATCCTCGCTTCCACACCCGCTGCCATCCAGCCTCAACCACGGTCTATCCCGGTCTTTTCTGGTGCCCATGCTGATCTATTCCAGCCTCTCTCCCGGTGCCCATGCTGATCCATCTCAGCCTCTCTCCCGGTACCCGTGCTGATCTATTCCAGCCTTTCTCCCGGTGCCCGTGCTGATCTACCCCTGCCTCTCTCCCGGTGCTCACCCCGATCTATCCCTGCCTCTTTCCCGGTGCCCATCCCGGTCTGTTCTGGTGCCCATCCGGTCCGTCCCTGCCTCTTTCCTGGTGCCCA
>VXBU01003592.1:0-11745 GCA_013400315.1 Bombycilla garrulus
TTTTGGTTTTGTTTTTGTCTTTTCTTATTTTAATTTTTATTTTGTGATAGGATACTTTTTTAGCAAGTTCTCATACAGCTACCTTGTTTTACAAAACAAATTTGAATTTGGAATCAACTCTCTCCTGTCTCCCCATATTAAAATAGTGCTTTTTTTCCCCTGTCAGGTCTTGCATGAAACATTTCCCCATCATACATTTTTAATGAATGGTCTTATTCAAGGTGTTAAGGTAAGATGTTTTGTCAAGCTCTGACCTAAATATTCTGTGTGTTCTCATATTTTGACTTGGGTCACCTGCATTTTCCATAATCACATACAAAACACTGAGAAGGTAATTAATTCTTAAACCATTTTTCCACTATAGTGGTTATTTCTTGGGCTGAATTCAAGTTTTACTGCGGAAGTGGCAGCATCTTGAGGCAAGTGGAATGTTTCTCAGAAATTTAAATTCCTCTCATTTGAATAGGTACCACTTGCAGCTATTGTAATTTTGATAAGGATCTGTCCCAGAATAAAGCTAGGTTTTTATTGTCTGCTTCCTAATGCTAAATGATTTATATCAGAGGCAAATAATGCAATCATGATGATAACATTGAGATAGAAAATGAAGCATTTAATCACAGTGATTTTGTCTTTAAATGTGGCATAGGAGCTAATTTTCATCAGGTTTATTTTATTTCCTGGTCCCTTTTTTTTTAATCAACTCTTGAACATTCTGTGGCGTTCAAGTTGTTCAGGGCAGCTTATAGTTTACTTAGACCACTGCATTCACGCAGTGCAAATGCTGGATTGTGGCCACAAAAAAAGCTTGGAAGAGTTTTCTGGCATAACTAATGTAAAGTCTTTTCTTTGATAACAGTTCTACTGAGAGGCTGCAAAGCCCTTGCTGTAACTTACGACTAAGATAATTTAGAGCACTCAGAAATTATTTTTCTTCATGTTCTGTATAAAATCTAATGCACTGCTTTGAGTTGTTAGAATGTAACATCTTTAGGATCGACTTGCTGTCTTGCTGTCTGTCACGGTGGATTGGCAGAACACAGTGCACTTGGGATGTCAGCTTGTCTCAGACAAAAAGAGGAAGTTATCTTATCATTGTTCTCACAGAAAAACAAAGTTCATGTTCCTCTTCTTGTTTCCTTTTAAGTTTTTCACTCACAATGCACTATAACTGTGTATTAAAAGTGGCAAGTAGAGGATGCCACATAGATTTTGTTCAGAGCATATCTGTAGAAGAGTGCAGTAATCTAATGGATTGCTCTAACAGGTCTAATAAACAGGGGATCAAAGACTAGAGAGAGCTTGTACTTCGATTTTTTTTTTGTTGAATTTTGTTTGTGACACATTGGAAGTGGTTTTTTACAGTGAAATATGTTAGTTCATGTGGCACTGAACTCTGGTTCTAAGGAGCAGAAACACTAATTTCAATTGAGTAAGATGTCTCTTTCTGAGGATCTGGTAGTCTGGCTTTACAGCTTTTGCTCTCAATCTACTTACTGGAAACATTGAAAATTGGGTTTATTTGTAAGGATTTGGCAGAACAGTTATTTAGTACAGCAGTCTGTACACATATGTTAAACTTGTGACTATATTTGAATAAGAGAGGTAAGCTAAAGGTAGCCAGAGTAGACTTCCAGGGTATTAAGGTGTTTACAGAACCATGCATTTACTGATGTTTGGACTTACAGCACAATTGGATTGATGGATGAAGAATGTACTAAATAGGAGGAACTGTTCCCCAGTTAACAAACCTGTGAAATCCTTTACTTATTTTAATTCTCGTGCGTAATAAAACGAATTTGAGGCCCAGATTCTAGGACTTCCTGAAATTCTGGAAAATCTAGTATTTGACCCTTAGTAATTTTTTTGTGTTTTTACTGTACATATGAGTCTGACCTTTGCGGTGAGAATCTCATTATGGTCCCATGATCTCAAGTTGCTCAGATGATCTTCATAGTTCTTGAACTGTACAGATGTACTGTGCAGGATGAATATGTAGTATAAAGCAGTAAGTGTTTAGTTCAATTTAAACTGTTAAATTGCTTTCAGATAGCAGTTGTGTTACCAAAAGCTCTCTCCTAGGACAGTCCAAATTAGAGGGCAACTTGGATTTGAAATTTAGCATTGAGTCTCTTGATAGAGGCTAAGATAATACCCTTTGTGGAACTAGACTGTATTTTGGAGATTTTAAAGAAGATTTTGCAGTCTGTGTTACTTCTATATTGAATCAAATGAACCTTGAAAAAACATATGCTGTCTCTTATTTTTTTTTTTTTTAATTTGTTCAGGTTTAATAGATTTGAAATAGAAAACATCAGAATAGAAGACTAGACTAGAGAACAGATAGTGTAAATTTTCAGTTACCTACAGCTTCTGTGTTTTGATTCAAATCGCTTTTCAATTTTGTTTCTTTCGTATTTTGTAGTTAAAGTGACCCTTGGATACGTGGATACAAGCATATTAATTGTTTTTCTTCTGCCACAGGGTTTTTTGTCCTTTCTCAGTGCTCCACTAATAGGTGCTCTCTCAGATGCTTGGGGAAGAAAATCTTTTCTTCTTATAACAGTTTTCTTCACCTGTGTCCCAATTCCATTAATGCGAATAAGCCCATGGTAAGTGGCACAAACTGCAGTAGCAAGCTTGTTAGGAGAGCAGATATTCAGAGGAGATGTCTGGGGAAGAGGGAAAGGGACAATAAGAAAGTGGCTTGCCTTTCAAGGCATGATTGCGTTATTCTGGAGCTCTTCTGTTCAAGATGTAGTCAAACTGTGTATCCTAAAAGTAGAAATAATGGAATGTGAACTATATTCACACAAGTAAAGCAGTTCTTGCAAGGAGTTGATAATCGTGTCTAACTCTGTTTTAACATCAGCTGTTAATTTTTTCCCTTGATGACTGACAGTAATAAACATGTTTTTAAACCTAAATGAACCTTAGCATTTATTTGCTTAATAAAATTACAATTGTTGTAAGAGATCTTTTATGTCTTTGATTAGGACTTTAAAACCAGGTCAATACTGCTCAGTTAAGACTTCAGTTGCATTTACATTAATTGTGAAACTTGGAAGTACTACAAAAGAACTTTGTGTACATGCTGAATGGATTCAGAGTTGAGCTTCCACAACATTATATATATATGATAGTTTATTCCCTAACTGGCTGATGAAATTACTTTTAAGATAGTTCATTTTTCATAACTTGAACTTGAGAGAGTAAAAATCTTTAGGTACCATGTCCTCAAGGTTCCACTTCTTCTTCTAGGCTGATGTAAAGTAAACAGGAGAATATAAAAAAAATTAAAATGCCATTTTCCAGTATTTAAGCGAGACTGCACAGTCATTCATTAATCTCCAGTAAAGTTCTGTGTTAGTTCTCAAGGAACCTTCCTCTTAGGCTTAAAAACAAACTTGCTTATTAGTAAGATAAAAAGTAAGAGATCTTAGCTCGAGCTTTCTAATTGTTGCTTTTAAATTATTAGGTGGTACTTCGCAATGATTTCAGTATCTGGAATCTTTTCTGTTACCTTTTCTGTCATATTTGCCTATGTCGCTGATGTAACACAAGAGCATGAAAGAACTACAGCCTATGGACTGGTAAGATATGCTCAGTTTGGGGAAAAAGGTCAGATTATGACCTTCATATTGAACTTGTGTTTTGATATACAGATTGTTTCCTGATTAACGTAAGGAGGTGGATAAAGGAATGAACTGTGGCTTAAGACACTGTGTTAGAGTTCAGGCAGTAAACAGGGCACTGTGTGCTCATGGGAACAGAATTAATATTTGACAGCTTGCATAGAGAATATGTGTAGGAAAGAGTGTCTGTAAGTTTTGCAAACAAAACGTTAAATGTTAAAGACAATGCAACTAATTTAATCTAGCAATACTTTTCCATCACCTGTAAGTTGCACTGCCAGTTCATATGACTTCTTTTTGGTATAGAATGGCCTTTTCTAATATCAGAATGGTGAATAAGGATGAAAATGCATTAAACAATATATTTAATTAGACTGACCTTTCTTAATGACCAAAAGATGAGGAAAATAACTTATTACAAACCAGTCCTTTCAATGGTAATATAATTCCTGCTTAGTTTGCTTTCCTAATATCTATATTCCCTTAGGTTTTGGAGGTCTATTGATAGCTGTCCTTAGCTTTTGAACTTTTTTTAGGCAGGCATTTAAGTATACTGACATCTTTTTCAGTCAAATCACTTCAAATTCATAATTAGAAAACAAAATAAATATTTTAGTCTATTTGAAAGTAAGAGCTGTTTCCCTTTGAGCCAAACCTGATTTTAGAGAGCAAATTGGAGTGCAAATGTTTAGTATGGTGTGCTGTTGAGGAGGTAGAAACTGTGTTTGTTACCCGTATTTACTGCTGTAAATGGTGTGTAGTTTATTTACTTTTTCTTTGTTTGGTTTGGGTTTTCTACTTGAATTTTTTCTGGTGTGTTTTTTAAATATTCAGGGAGGGGTGGTGGTGATGATCAAGTTACTTCATTTTTCTGTAATGGGAGGATAACCACTTAGAGTTTGTAAACTGTTGTTGTGCATAGGTATCTGCCACCTTTGCAGCAAGTTTGGTAACTAGTCCTGCCATTGGAGCATACCTGTCTGCCAGCTATGGGGACAGTCTGGTTGTACTGGTGGCCACACTGGTGGCTGTAGTGGACATCTGCTTCATCCTACTAGCTGTACCAGAATCTCTGCCGGAAAAAATAAGACCTGCTTCCTGGGGATCTTCTATATCGTGGGAGCAGGCGGATCCTTTTGCAGTAAGATGCACTTCAATGAGTAATTATTAAATATTTGATTAATAATTATTAGTTGCAGTTTGTAAGCTTGAGAAGTCTTCAGTCTTACTGGTAACTTGACTATTCAGTATATCATAGTCTCTGGTCTCTGCTCTTGCCCATAAAGGCCTAACTACATTTAAAAAACAAAATCACACCAAACTTTGCGGATTAAATAATTCTAGATTTGAAATTAATGTTTAGTGTGAAATACAAAGGGAGAATATTTCAGTTTTCTAACTTAGGTACTCTATTTTATTGCAAAGAGAAATGCTGAATGCTTACACCTCAAAAGCCAGTATTTTAAGGTTTTATATATTCACTTTATAATTGTACTTTTGGCATTATCTCTCCCCACTTTTGATTACACTTTTGTTTATATGTGATTTCTTTCTAATAGAGAATGGATCTATAAAGCTTCTGATTTTTTTTTCATAGGCATGTATAGGAAGGGCTAAAGCATACTGTGCAGTCTTTGTAGTAACTTGTTCACTTACTCGCATTTACTCAGTTTCTGTTTTTGTTACACCTTGGTATCTTAAGAAAGGAAGAAGTGATTTTTCTTCATGAGCTGTCCTGCTGGGAGCTGGTTGTGAATATTGAGTGATGAATGGCATGCTTGAAAGACTGCAGTTACAGAGTTTGTTTTCCACAATTTATTTATTCCTTAAAGTAACTAATAGAATCAGTGAACAAGTGTAAGAAATGTCTATTATTTACTACTGTCTTTCAAAGCAAGTTATTTTTATGGAGATCCATAAGAAGACATTAGGTATTTCCCTTACAATTATATAACACTGTTTTTGGGGAATAGTTTTGACTTGTCACTGGACAGTAGCTTCAAAAATATTAATGGAAACTTTATAGAAGAATGGAGTTCCCCAAACTGTATATAATGAGATTATTTGTGACTTAAGGTTCAGCTTAACACTACTCATGTGTAATTGTTTTGATGTGTATGCATGCACAAAGAAAAGAGAATTACCTTCTTTCTTTATGCTTTCATTAGAGTTTGTACAAATGTTTCAATACCTGCTTTATTCTTTTGTTTTACAGTCTCTGAAGAAGGTTAGAAAAGATCCTACGGTTCTCCCCATCTGCATTACGGTGTTGCTATCATATCTTCCTGAGGCTGGCCAGTATTCTAGTTTCTTTCTGTACTTGAGACAGGTAAATGTTGGTATCTTCACATCTTACTAAGGATCCTTAAATAAGTATTCCTTATGACTTCTTTATTGTTATACGCTTTGCTCTGCTTTTTGACAAAGTCAAGCTTTAAAGTTAAAAGCAAGATGGTTTGCTAAGCCAAGAACTGAGTAACACTTGACTCCTGATGCGTAAACCCTGCAATATCTTAAGCATGTGTTTACCTTAAGCAGGCCTTTGTTCTCATTCAGTGCAGCAGTTTCAGGATCTGTCTTGAGGTGGTATCTTGCCTGTCAAAGACCTGTTGTGTTTGTGGGAAGGATAGAGAACTTCAGTTTCCAGATCTGTGACTTCCTTTGTCTCCTTTTTTAGGGCATTTTTTTTTTCCGTTCATGTTTTTCTTGGCAAAGATTCAGGTTAAGGATTATTCTTGAAAGTAGACATTTCCTGTAAGGATTCTGTATAAATCTAGAGTATAAGCAGGGATGAATCTTTTCATTGAGAAAATACTCACTGCAAGTAATTGTCCTGGGTTGTTTGGCATGTGTTTTACAGAATTTCTGCTTTTCTATAGGTTATAGGCTTTGGATCTGCTACCATTGCGGCCTTTATAGCTGTGGTGGGCATTTTGTCTATAATAGCTCAGGTAAGCTTTGTTCTTTATAGTGCTTCACTTAAGCTTATCTAAAAATTTTTTACATGCTCTAGTGTGCCAATGTGTCTTGCAGTCACTAAATGTTGTGTTCATGAGACAGTCCGTGTAAATTTCTCGCTTTGTATCAGCTTTCCTCAGAAATACTGGTCTGGACATCAGAAAAATAAAATTTGCTTGACTTGAATCAGTAATTCATTGGAACTCTGAATTAAAATCATTAAAATGATGCAGGAAGTTTGTTACTAAATGAGAGGCATTCTGAAAGGGAAATGCCTTATTTTAAATAACAGTCATGCGACTTGCACCTGTTAAATTGGTTTGTGCTATCAAACTTGCATATGAGCAGTGTTTCCAGGGTTACTTAGGCTCAGCTTTGAAGACTGAAGAGCTGTGAGGCCTTGGTACCTTCTTGTCATATTTCTTAATTGGCAACAGTGAGCTGATTTTTCAATAAATCCTTTGTCTTTTGTAAATCAAAGAGCTTTTATGACGTGATCTTTAGTATCTTTATGGATACAGTTTGTCTTCCTATTCTGATAACAAGAGGAGGAATGGCATATAGAGGATGTTGTAACCTTGCTGCCAGTCTTAGCAGAATGAAAGTCTTACTGTTTTGGTGTAAACAACACATTCATCAATGTTTACCAGTTTTACTGGTGTCAGCTTTGGCCTCCATTAGCACTTCAAGTCATTATTTTAGTGTTTGTGCTGTGGTTTGTTCTGAGGCTGTTGTGTGCAATCACATTGCCAGTCATACTTTATGCAGACCAGTATTTTTGCTAAAAATCTTTAAGATGGCTTCCCTTCTGGGTTATAATTTCCATTGTTAAAATGAGGAAAATATATGATTTTTGAGTTCTTTGAAGAGTACAGCTTACTGTGCTTATTGACATAATCTTTGCTTCATAAATACTGATTTGGTTGGCATGTTGGATATCTCCAGAACAAACTGAACACATGAAGGTAGAATTACTGCATTTTTTTCTATGTAGCATTCAAACTAAAAATGAGAAAAAAGAAAGCTAGGGTGAGCAGTTGGCTGGATGCCAAGTGCCCACCAAGCTATTTCAGTACTCCCCTTCCCAGCCAGACAAGGGAGAAAAATTAAGGTGAAAAACAATGCTTAGGTGAAGATAAGGCAGTTTACTCAAGCAAAAGCAAAAGTTGAGGCATGCACAAACAAACAGAGGCAGAAAAAGGTTTATTTTCTGCTTCCCATCTGCTAGCAGTGTTGAGCCACTTCCTGGGAAGTGGGGCTTCCACACACACAGAAGTTGTTCTGGAAGGAATTAACAAATGCCCCATTCGTCCTCCTTTCCTTAGCTTTTATATCTGAGCTGATGCCATGTAGGGTGAGGTACCCCTTTGGTCAGTTTGGGTCATTTGGCCAAGTTTTGTCCCCTCCCAGGATCTTTCCATTCCCAGTCTGCTGATGTGGGGGGCATGTTGGGAGACAGTGCTGATGCTCTGCCAGCACTGCTCAGCAGTTGCCAGAGCACTGGTGTGTTAACAGCACCTCTCAAGACGTGTGAGAGCTGCTGTGGGAAAATTAACTCCATCTCAGCCACACTCAATACAATCAGGAAGAGAGACAAGACAAGAGAGGAAGTGTATTCTGCTCTGCAGTCCTGGTTCATTTTCTCTGTATTTTTACTGAAGCATTGCTGAGTTTCTCCTGTTAAGGAAAAATGTGTGGTCCATTAACTAAGTCAGGTTATCCATGTGGACTTTGCTTTACTGGGAAGTGTCTGCTTTTTGCCGTGAGTTTCTTGTTGTTGTATCTCCTTCCCTCAACAGCAGTAACACTTAAAACAAATAGAAATGCTGATCTTTGGTTAGGATTAGCTTCCATGTGCACTTAAAAAGGTCATATCAGTGATGTAAAGAGTCAGTAGAAAATGTAATAATGGTGCCTAGGAATTGGCCAAATTTCGGCGTATGTGATGAAGGTGACAAAGCAGCAAGATTTAATTGTACGTTTAAATGTAAATTTGCAAAATAATTCAGCTGACCTAAGGAGTTTACTTTCTTCTGAGCTAACAGTCTTTTTTTCTCTAGTATTTGTAGATACTGGTAAATTCAAATCATGTCCAGCCTGCATTGCCTTTGCTTGGTAACAGCTTTTATTTTGTGGAGTGCTCTATTCTGTAATAAGATAGGTTTGTAAAGGTGAAAAGGAAAGCTTGTTTGCATTGGAAATAGACAGTGCCATCTAATGTACATAGAGAAGGCAATACATATGCTTTTCAATATCCTGAGTAACCCATTTAGAACCTGTACATTAAGTGTTGAAATGACTTCTCTGTATTTTGGGCTTAATACAGGAGAAGTAAGAGAACAAATGGTTTGAATTTCCTCATCATTTGAAAGGGCTTCTGAATTATTTTGCATGGAAGAAATTACTTTAGCAAGTCTGACTTTTTGAAACAACTTTTGGTTAAACCAATTTTTCTTGCAGACTGTGTTTCTGAGTATCTTGATGAGATCTATAGGAAACAAAAACACAGTTCTCCTTGGCCTTGGCTTTCAGATCTTTCAGCTGGCTTGGTATGGTTTTGGATCTCAGTCTTGGTAAGCATACCTTTTGGTGTGTACACATTTGTTAAGGAACTGAAAGGATTTTTTTTTCCAAAAACTTATAATATTACTTCAGTTGTCATGAGTATTAAGTGTTCTGTGAGTTAAGCATTCCAATTTTCATTACACTACCAAAATTTGGCCTGTGTTTTGCATATGTAGGAATGCTAGAATATCCTGCACATACAGCCCTTTTGAAAAGGGAGTCTTTGCAACATTTTGTTCCATTGACTATTAAATCTATGAATGTGGTTAAATCTTTCTTAAACTCATGCTAATAAATAGCATGTTCTTTCTAGTAATTCCACTAGCTCTATTTTATCTATTAGGTATTGGACCTGTGTTTTCTTTTTCTTTTTCTAGTATATTCTCTTACTCCAACTATAATTAGTCTTAGAAACCATCTAGAGTTTCTTCTGTTGGAAGAACTGAAGAGACAATTAGAACCATAAGCTAGAACAACTTCTTTACAAAGTGTGCCCTGCTGAGAGGGATGAGGGCTTGTTTTTTATCAGAGTACTTCCTAGTCAGTTGTAGAATTGCATCATGGGGACACCCAGGGAAATTGTTCATCTGTGCGGTGTTTGGAGAGGAAAGCACACTTCAGTCCCATTCCTCTTTTTTTCTCTGCTAGGACAGAATCAAATCAAATGCTACTGTTCCAACAAGCTCAGAATAATATATGGGAGGGGAGCAGGAAGATAATTTCCAGTCTTTAGGTATTTTAATAAGAATATCTTGAAAGGGAATTAAGTGTTAAATAAGGGTGCCCTTGTTTATGCTCTTGGGAACGTGGGGAATACGTTTAAGGACAGTCTGATTTTTAATTCAAATTATGTATTTAACACAGGATGATGTGGGCTGCGGGAGCTGTAGCAGCAATGTCAAGCATTACATTTCCAGCAATTAGTGCTCTAGTTTCACGAAATGCAGAGGCAGATCAACAAGGTGAGTACTGGATCAATTGCTGTTTATGCATCAGACTGCTTTTTTGTCTGGAAAGCAGAAGAGTTGTTTAGGTGTACTTTTCAAGTTTTCTTTGTGAGTTTTCATGTGGTAGTACCTGTGGAGACTATGTGGAGGGGAAGGAAGTGCACAAATTTCATATTTGCATTGTAAAATGCATAATTTCTGACAAGCTACTTCTTCTCTTTCTATCTGTAAAAGTACTGTGAAGGCAACAAAAAATTGCTCTTTTTTTCTCTTCCTTTTATTAATATGCAGTATTCTCTAAGTAGACAGTGAGGATTAATGGAACAATTAATACAATACCTTTTTAATTGCACATTTTACCAGACTGAAATAAATGTAGGAAAAAAAACTTTATTTTTTGTAGAAAAGTTTTCCCTATTTGATACAATACTTCAGATTTTCAAGGAATAGAAAAGGATGTCAAAATAAGCAGGTAATCTGAGAAAACACAAAATTTACTGGTTTTGATGTGAAAAGCAATGTGCAGTCAGAAATTATTCCTCTTTTAAAGAGAAATGAGAAGTCATTGCAAATTAAAATACTGGTAAAAATAACTTAATTTAGTATTCTCTTTAAAAAAAATGCTGTACATATAAATTTTAAGTATCGGTTATATTTAGCACTGTACAACACGAGGTTAGGTAAATGCAGTTAATCTGAGAATTACAAAGGAGATGCTCTTCCAGGAGGTGGATTTCTGTTGAAAGATGCAAGGGTTTTTGTAATTATTTCCCTCTCCCTCATGGTTTTTTTGAGATATTTTAAAGATTTTTAAAGACTTGTTTTCTGTTTGCGTCAGGAAATTATTAGTTTTGTTAAACTGACAGAAGCCATTGAACTTTGATTTTACGGAGAGGAAACTGGTGTTAATAGGTAAGGCTTTCAAAACTGAGGTTTTTGCCACCTAGTGGCACGAAGATTTTAAACTTTCATATCATTAGCCTATGAAGTAAAAACTTGGATACCTACCTACCTTCTGCATGTTTTCTTTTCCTCCCATTTTACAAGTTACTGCCTTAAGAACAAAGCAGATTATTAGTATGATAAAATAGCATTTTCAGACTCCTACTATATGAAGTTAATACTATCAAAACATGTTTTGCACTGTTGTCACAATCACTTCATGAAGTCAAAACAGAAATATACCTGTAGAACTTTGATTAATCAAGCTTTAAAAAGAATCCAGTGTAAAACTGCAGCCAATCAAGTATTGTGAATTTACTGCTGTTCACTTAATTTACTGCCCTGAGAAAGTTACTTGGTATTTAAATAAATACTGGTCTCAATTTTTGCATATTTTCCCAATCACAGTTCTTAGCACTTAGGTACATTACTCTAAATTTTAATTGAAAATAAATTTAATGGGAGAGAGCCCTATTTAAACTGCTATCTTAGCTATCTTCTGTTGTAGGCTTTGGGTGAGAGTGGAAGAACTCTAATATAAAAATTGAACCTGCACATAAATTTCTTTGTCATAATAGTGAAATATTACACAATAATTAAAGTCGTAATTCTTCCAGTAATCTGCAAGTATAGTGGCAGAGCTGTGATGATGCAGAGGATTATTTTAATCTGACAGATTTGTCTTCAATGAACTTCTT
>VXBU01003592.1:19083-39280 GCA_013400315.1 Bombycilla garrulus
TGTTTTTTGGTTTTTTTTTTTTTTTTTTCTTTCTTCTCCCATTTCCTCAAAAGAACAGTCTTTCTCTGTTTTCTGAAAGAACACTTGGTAAGAGAATGAAAGATGTTTGGCATGGTTCAGGGTAAAGTCCCAGGCCTAGCATTGCTACTCTGCTGCCCTTGTAGTTTGTTTTCTGTTGCTATAAAAGTGCCTTTATGTATTGAATTTTCAGCACTAGCACCTTAAAGCAAATATGTTAAAATCCTTTCTTAATTTGAAAGTAAATGCTGCATCACCAGCTGAATCTCTGACAAGTACAGAGCTGCTTGATTTAAGTGCAGTCAACTGCATTACATGTTAGCAGTTTGGAAGTCAATATTTTTTATAGTCCTTTTTTTCTGTTGACATAAAAAAATGGCCACTTCTGATTGCATACCCCAGTGAGAACTTAGGCTTGTGGATTTCAGAAAATTGCTTGTATGTGAAGTGCCTGATGTATACCTTAATGCTTATGTGCCAATGTAATTGTATAAGAAACAGGCTGTAAAGAAGACCATGCTGCTAGTTCTGGTCATCTCAATGTAGGCAAAAATCTGCTCAGCAGGACCTTATTTAATGGTGATGCAAGAAAAACTGGTGGTGGATAACAGGCAACGTCATTCATTACAAATTAACTTTCTATATATGTGGAAAGTGTTGATCTTGAAAACTTTGAATGGTTGTATTGTTTTTGTCCAGAAAATCTTTTTCATAGGAAGTTTTTCTTTTATAGGCAATTATTTATTTTCCATTCTCCTCTTCCCAGTTTTGATGAAGAGTATTTTTAAGCATATTTTACACTTTGCAGCAAAGTACTGCAGTCTTTTCTGAAACTCCTGATGAGTTCTCTTTTGTAAGAGAAACTGAATAATATATGGGGGTATCTGCTTTATCATATGCAGATACCATTTTTAAGAATTTGACGCTGTTTCTCAGTGCAGTGATTCAAACATCCTCTGAAAAGCAGTGAAGGGGAAAAAAAACCAAAACATGACAAAATTATTATAGTAAAAGACTGAAGTGTTTAGCACTGAAGGAAAAAAAAAATATGCAGGTCTAAGCATCCTTCCATGTTGCTTAAAGCCCAAAATCAAGATTTTTCTTGCTGTCTTACTTCTGTATGCCTGCATAATAAACAAAATGAATTTTTTCATCATTGGCATCATCTGTAACTGGTTTATAAATAGCTGAAACATCAAACTTGCCCAGCTGCCTAGTCCTAGTATGCTTTGTTCTCATGCTCAAATGTATTTGTCAGTGCAGCTAGTGGTTCAAAAGTTTGAAACATGTATTTAAGTAGAATAATAGCATATCTTAAGTACTACGTTTAAAGATACATTCAAAAGGTGTACATTATATATTTTTAACACTGAAAGAAAAATAAAAATGAAAAAGGAAGATTGAGAAATGTAAATATTCATTAGATGACGCTACCTGAAGTTAACGGCATTCTGCATATCAATTTTGACCTCAGAGAGATGTTGCAGGCCTCTGTGGAGTCCTTAGTGGAAAAAACTATTTGCAGAGCTGATAATTTGTGACTTTAACTGAGTGGTTAAGGATTTCATCTTCTCGGACAATAGATTTTCATTTTTCCTCAAGAAGTAAGCTATCCCTACCAATGAGTTAGCTTTCATTTTTCAGACATGAAGGCGTGTTTGGGAGAGCACCTTGGGAAATACAGAGCACTATAAACTCTTAATGATCGTGGAACCAAATAATCAAAAACAAATTCAGATTTATTTTTTATTTTAGTACAAATTGCAAAATCCAGTAGATGTTGCAAGGTCAAGAGAAGAACTTAATTTTTAATGTTTCAGAATAATTCTGAAATTATTTGTCTGTGTATGAAATGCACCAACAGGACCACAGCTGCCCTTCCTGAAGGTGACAAGGAAAGAAAAATTTGATAAAGGTCAGACTGTCAGGCAGCCTATTATGAGCAAAACACTTTCCTAGGATACAGCCTCGCCAAGGGTGGGCTGGTGCCACCTTGACATTACAGCATCTGTCAAAAGGAAAAACAACTCATGACTCCAGGTAATAACTGAAGGTAGTAAAAACAACTCATTTGCCCTATTACTTCCATCTCTAGGGGGAAAAATACATCAAGCTACCATGTAGCAATCATATTAAAAAGTTCTGCACTGTTGCCTCAAGCAGTTGGTTGAAGTCTTTTACTTTATTAAGAAATAACGCAAAAGTAAAAGCTTATCTCTAATTTTGTGGAGGGAACCCGTGGTAAATATATTTGATTTTTTTTGGTTTTATTCCGTATTGAATGTAGACATATTTGGTGGAAGAGCAATAAAAATGAAACAGTAAAGATGTTTGCCTTTTGAGGTGAATTTTTAAAATTCTCTTTTAAAATAGGATGTTTATTTTTCCCTAATTGCAGAGTCCAGACTCAACCTAAGAGTTTCAGCTTATGTTATTGTATTTCTAACATGATTACAAGAAATGCCAACCTACCTAGATCAGAGTGCAAATAAGGTAATTAAGTGTATTAAAAGTGCATTTGAGATAGCATGGTATTACTGAAGAAAGAGAAAGAAAGATGATGGTATGACTTTCTAACCAATTGAATTTTCAAACCTGATAATAAAACCTCATGAGGTGAGCAAGGTTTATCTGGACAAAGCTACATGAGAAATTAGCATTGTTTGCAGAAAGTTTCGTTAATACCATTTTGATAAAAAGTGTTTTTCTTGAAGACCTAGCTTTGAAAGGAAATATTTTTGACATGACATTGATCAAGGATTTTGGCAAAAGTTATATCTGAAGTATACCTAGAATTTTGAATTTAAACATATGAATCAAAAGCTAATAAGAAAATCTGCACCTTGATCTCTGAAAGCTGAGACATGGCCTTCACAGAAGAGGATTCAACCCCATTTCACATATCTCTTTTCCTCTGATACCCTATGCGTCGCAAACTTACAGGAGACAGAGGAAAACTTGCACCTTTAGATAACTTATTCTTTAAAGATGGAAGGCTCCAACTGCAGCAAGTCTCAGGTGTCCATTTTGATTCTAGTAGGATACACTTTCTTATCTACAGTGCTGCAAAAATGTCTTTTATTTACTTGTTCTTGCTGCAATATTATTTTCGCCCTTTGATGACAATTCCGTTTTGCCCATGCAACATTTGAGGAGGTTTGTAGCAGCTGGTGCATGATGGTGTTTAGCATCAAAGACCCATGCTTTAATTGGAGTGTTCAGATTCTTGTTATAAAAGGCATGTTAGTTTTATGCTTTCTTGTGTGGCTTTTGTGCTGCATAAAAGAAGACCTAAAGGTCTAAGGAAAGGCTGACACAGCAGTCCTATTTAGAGCATTGCATGTGCTGATCACTTAAGACTTTACTGCGTTATTTCTTTACTGCCTAAGGTGGTGATGATAATCCCGGTGGCAGGAGGAACTGAAAGTGTCTGTCACTGCTAGCTGCAGATATCTAAAAAGCCTATTGTTAATAGTAAAAAATATCAGGAAATTTTGACTTCTTTTTTCACAATGTTAGCTTTCACATTATGGTCTCAAGAGTACTGTAAGGTGCAGATCTTTTTCTACAAAGATAGTATCACTTTACTCGTAATAGAAATTAGTCATAGAAGAAAATCTTAGCTGAGGAAGTAGTACATCTATCCACAAATCCCAGAGTGGTGTTTGAGTTAGTGCCTTAAGGCACTGAGCTTCAAATGCTTGGGTAAAGTATCATACACACTTCTTGAATGTTAGTCTGAGACCTTGTCAGCTCTTTTAGACAATACAACACCTGTGTTATGTCAAAAAGATACTGAACTATCTGATAAAATTATATCTAGTATCACCCTTAAACTTGAAGGAGCACAAGAAGTTTTACCAACTGGAAGCAAACTGTGGTTCTCATGCTAAATAAGACAGCCCCCAGGACAGACATACTGAGGACATGAAAAGTCCTTGTTGTCTCTTCGAAAATGCCAGTTATGAAATCTGAGATCAGTTTCATTAATGCATCCTGTGGATACACTAAAAATCCTCACCTATTAATGCACAATCTTGTATAGTCTCTGTTCAAAAATTTCAGTAAGCTTGAACAGTTGTCTTCTGTACAGATTAACCTGGTTTTCATTAACCTGAAAAAAGTTTAATTAAGTTCCAAAAATACTCACCCTCTGTGCAGTAGAAATGTGTTTGCTGAAACAGGTGATGGAAAGTAGAACACTTGTGTTTTATAATTAAATGTGGCAAATATCAGGATACCTTTGGCAAGAGTCAGCTGTTGTGTTAAATAAACTTGCAGTTTAAAGTAGTCAGACACAGGAGGAGTCATCCCTCTGTGAGGTTAGATGGCTAGATTATTGAAAAACAAATGGAAAGCAAAGATAATTAACTTAGAAAATGTATAGAAGTTTATAGCAAAAGTATTAAGACTGGTGTAACTGAAGTGTTAACAGAACAATGTGCTAAAGCCTTAGAAACAGCCAAGCAAGAGTATGGTATGTGTTAATTGCTACAGAATGCTGTATATAGTTTTTCATTCATATTCCTTGATAGTGTCATGGGTTGATGCTAGCTGGATGCCAGGCACCCATGCAAGCTGCTCACTCTCTCTCCTGTGCAGCTGGACAGGGGAGAGAAAATGTAAAGTGTTCATGGACTGAGTATAAGGACTGGGAGACATCACTCGTCAAGTATCATCACGGCAAAACAGGCTCAACTTAGAGATATAAAGTGAATTTCTTGCTAACACAATCTGAGCAGGGTAATGAGAAGTATAAAAGCCCTTAAAAACACCTTCCCCCCACCCCTCCCTCCTTTCCAAGCTCCACTTCCTCCCCCAGTGGTGCAAGTCGACAGGGAATGGGGATTTTGGTCAATTCTTCAGCCATGGTTTATCCTGCTGCTCAGGGTTGTTCCCTCAGAGTTGTTCCCCAGCTGCACTGTGGGGTCCCTCCCACAGGAGAGTTCTCCATGGACTTTCCAGTGTGAGTCCCTCTCAGGAGCAACATCTCCCTTCAGTGACCTGCTGCAATGTGAGTCCATCCCACGGGCAGCAGTCCTCCCAAAACTGCTGCACCGTGGGGCACTCTTCCACATACTGCGGTCCTTCAAGGAGTCTCCACAGATCTCCCACAGAGCAATAGCCTCCTCTCAGGCATCCACCTGCTCCTGTCTGGGGCTCCTCCACGGGCTGTGGGTGGATCTCTGCATCCCCATGGACCCCATGGGCTGCAGGGGCACAGCTGCGTCACCATGGGCTGCACCAGGGCCTGCAGGGGAATCTCAGCTCCGCTGCCTGGAGCTCCTCCTGCCTCTCTGCACTGACCTTGCCTGTAGAGTTGTTCCTCTCACGTGTTCTCACTCGGCTTTTCTTTGGCTGGAATTGAAAATGTGCCATCACTTTTGTTTTGATTTCTTCCTAAATATGTTATCACAGAAGCTTTACCACTGTTTTTAACTGGTCCAGCCTTGGCCAATGGCATGCCCATCTTTGGAGCCACCAGGAGCTGGGTCTGCGGGACATCCCAGCAGCTTCTCAGAAAAGCCACCTCTGTTGCCCCCCTGCTACCAAAAAACAGGCCGTGCAAACCCAACCCAGATAGCAAGAAGGAAAATGTTGCAATATTAATGCTGTCAAATTGAGAGATCTGGAGCTGTAGAATGTTCACAGAGGAAATGAAAAGAACCAAAAGTCTTGGGCATTTTGCTCCAGCACTGTCTGCATTAAAGGATTATGTTCAGCACATGCCCTAGTCAGTGTGCAGTAGTCAATAGAAAAGAAATTAAATGTAGGAGAGTTGTGTAGACAGCAGTGTTTGTTCTCCATGGTGAGCCCAAGTGATTCTGGCCAGACTGCATAGGCGTCATACAACTGTAGAATCATGGAATGGCTTGAGTGGGACATTAAAGATCATCTAGTTCCAAGCTGCCTACCATGGGCAGGGACACTTTCACTGGGCCAGGCTGCTCAGAGCTTCGTCCAACTTGGCCTTGAACACTTCCAAGGATGAGGCAGCCACAGCTTCTGTAGACAGCCTGTTCCAGTGCTCACCATGCTCTGAGAATTTCTTCCTAGTGTCTAAACCTTCTTTCAGTTTGAAGCCATTTCCCCTTGCCCTGTCACTGCAGGCCCTTGCAAATAGTCCCTTTCCATCTTCCTTATAAGGCTCCCTTCAGGTGCTGAAAGACTGCAACTGGGTTATATGGAAGCCTTCTTCTCTCCGTGCTGAACAATCCCAATTCTCTCAGCCTTTCCTTTCAGCAGAGGTGCTCCATCCCTCTAATCAACTTGGTGACCTCCTCTGGACTCTCTCCAACAGGTCCATGTCCTGTCCTGTGGGACCCCAGAGCTGGATGCAGGTTCCAGGTGCGGTCTCAGCAGAGCAGAGCAGAGGGGCAGAATCCCCTCCCTCCCCTGCTGCCCACGCTGCTTTGGATGCAGCCCAGGACACGTTTGGCTCTCTGGGCTGGGTGTGCCATGGCTGGATCATGTCCAGCCTCTCACCCACCAGCACCCCCAAGTGCCTCTCAGGGCTGCTATGCATCTGTTCATCCCCAGCCTGTAAAAGAAGAAGAGAAACCATACCTTATTACTTTGCAGAATGCAACAGCATGCACAGTGTATTTGAGATAATTTTGTTTAACGAATCACCTCCCTCTTCTGTAACATCGGGCATTGAATTTTGCTACACTGACTTCCCACAAATACAGGATTGAGTTAAAAACCTTGCCATGACTGAAGGCATTTTAGTATAGTTGGTGATGACTGGAGAGCACTTTGCTTTGTGTTGACAAAAGCAAGTGGTGCTACCAAGAAGCAAATCTGTCAGAAGATCATTTCTTGCAGTGGTGGCAGTACTAGTTTTGAAAGAATTTGGTTTTAGTGTCTTTCCTTTATCTCAGGCAGATAATCTAGCTTTGCAACTGCAATGCAGAAAATTTAGGAATACTGCTTTCTGAACAAAACTGAAGCATATATCAAAAAAAGCTTTAAGTATATAAAAAACAAAAAAGCAAATGGATGTGTATTGATAGTAGTAGTTGCTGGAAACAAGGGATGACAACGTGTGGGAAAACCAAGGGGTTTGTGGTGACTGCATTGCTCTGCACACACCCAGGCCAACTGCGGCACAGAGCTTTGGCCCCCCAAAAGGTAAAGAAGATGGAAACAGTTGGAAAAGGTTTCCTTTTGATCTTTCTTTATTCTTCAATTGAAATGACCAAAAAGAAAGTTAGCAAGCAGGGCCTGATGCCCACTGCCAGCTCAGTGTGAGAAAAGAGGCATTACTTTATTTCAGTGCTGAGTGCAGGGGGAATCACTTTGCAAACACGTGCACACCCATGTGCTTGCATCCATGGAACTAAGATGTATTCATTACTTTGCTCAAACTCACAGGCTAAACATTCCCACAAAATATCTGACATATCTAAATCAGTTCTAAAATATTATGGATATTGAGAGTAGGGGTCTCTTGAGGATTTCTGATGGTCATTTAGTGAACATGCCAGTCCTCAAATTCTCCTTCTATGGTCAAGAGCCTCCTAAAACCACATTCTTCTCTTTGAATGCATTGCAGCTGTCTTAGCAGGCCCACTCTCTTTCTTCTCAAGGCTAAGATATCCATTTACACACATTAATCACTGGTGTGAGGGAATGCAGGACTAGGCACTGCTTGTTAGAGCTTAAGGAATTCACAATTCATTGCAGGCAAACACTTCCCAAACACCTCTTGTTCCTTCTCTGGGAATCAAACACAAGCATTTTGTGATCACTGAGCCGAAGGCCGCCTCCACCCCTCCTGTCACTCACCACCCCTTCTCTCTTCAAAAACAGCAGGTCCAGCGGTGCCTTCCCTCACTGGCTCAGTCACCAGCTGTATCAGAAGTTCTCTGTCACACACTCCAGGAACATCCTGGACTGTTTGCTCTCTGCTGCACTCTATTGCCAGCAAACATCCTGTCCTGGTTTGGGCAAATCTGGGAGACAGCCTCCAAAGGGGTTCCTCCAGAAAAGCAAACTCAAATGGCCCCTCCCCCAACTGGTTCTGGAAAGGATTTCCTCAGAGAGAAGTGGAAAAAACCTGTTTATTCAACAGGCAAAGCACTCCCCAGCACAAAACCAAACAATACTAAAACAACAAAACAACAAACAAAGTGATGACAAATTTGGAAAAGTCCCTCTAGCGTTGGAAAATGCTGCGGCCCCGGCCAGGCCCCGGTGGGCCATGTGTGGCAACTCCTGGTCTGTTGCAATACATAGGACAGAGAACAGTGTGAGTTGAATTAGCATAGCCAGTCTGACACCCAGGATGCCTTGGCAGAAGCAAACAGATCTTTGAAGATTATAAGTTGAGTGCATTAAAAGTGGCACCAGCAAGAAGAAGATTGAGCCACCCTCTGCAAGCAAGAGTTCTTTGTAAAATGCATGAGTTTGTCTTTGTAATGTTTAACATGAGGATTGTAGCAAGAGATTACTAACCATGGAATAGTATATAAGCATTTTGGAAACCGCAGTAAAATGGAATTCTGATCCCGGATCAGAAAATTGGTGCCCCGCGTGAGAACAAGGACCGGCTAGCTGATGGCAACCAGCAACACCCCTGGAACTGATCATGGCGGTGAAAAAACTGCATTGGGCCCACAGCACCTGGATGTGGGGAAGTGACAGGTGAGCCAGGGGAACTCAAAGGAATAGGACAGGATATGTCCAATGAGAGGGACGTCTATGAAACCATGCTGGGCCTCCTGAGGAAGCATGAATCCCTCATCCTAAAGCAGGGCCTTAAGTCACTCCTACGATGGATGTCATGTATATCTCCCGATACCAGCCCTGCTTCTATTTTTACTCTCCGCTACTGGGACAAGGTTGCCGTAAAGCCGTACAAACTGGCCACGCTGCCTGGCCATGAGGCAGAGCTATGACTGCTGCCAGCATGGAGGGCTGTAATGGATGTGATAAAGAAGGAAGGCGGGAGCGGGGACCCCAGAGAAGCGGCTGCTAAGACGGCCCTGGCCATGATGCTGAACCCAAACCTGCCGAGGTCCCACTCCCCGTACCCCATCTGCAGCCCTTCCCTGTCTAATGCCAGGGATTCAGCCCAGCCGGCACCTATAGCCCTGTTGCTGTCCCAACCCCAGAGGTGCCAAACACTTATCGCTTATGTGGATGCTGACTGTGAAGGGGATCCAGAGCCTTTCAACCCCAGCCCCAGAAAAGATCCAGACTTATTCCCTTTGCATAAGCATATATCTGATATTGCGACAAATATCTTTGCAGCCCCTGCAACTCAGCGAAGAGCCCTTTGAACTGGGACCAGTAGATCCAGATGTTGAGCCTAACCTATGCCCTCCTAAGCCCCAAGAGTGTTTCAGGTGTGGGAAACCTGGGCACACAAGAAGGAACTGCAAAAAGTTTCACCAGAATGGCCAGTCTTTACAGGAAAACTGATCTCAAGATGGGGAGATGACAAAGCATACAGATGCAAATGCCAATGCCTCAGGGTGGGCAGCAGCAAACCTCAGCCCAGCTGCCTCAACCAGCCTTCACAGGACCCGTCACCGACCTATGACCAGCCAGGCATTGCAGGACTGGACATATCAACTAATAACACAATAATGTTCTCTAATTGCTCAGTTTTTGTCTCCCTACAGGAATTTATGGACCCTTGCTACCTAGTTACCATGCCTTGCTTATAGGCAGATCATCTACCTCAGTAACAGGATATTTATTTTGCCAGGAGTCATTGACTCTGACAGAATTGGGGACATAAAGATCATGGCTTGGACCCCCCAGCCGCCCTGTGTGGTCCTGGCCAGGAGCACTTTCATCCCTTTCCCGGCAGCACTCCTTTATCTACATCCCCAATAGCTGAGCAGAGGGGAGGCGGGTTTGGCTCCACAGGGACCCCACAGATTTTCTGGACATATTACATCCCATCTGAACATATTACATCTCAGCGCTCCACCTGACATTAAAAGGACAAGAAATAACACCTGTCAGTCCTATAGACACAGGAGCTGATGTTGCTGTTATCTTTCAATGACCCTCACAATGGTCCTTGGCTGAAGTTGCCCCAGGCACTTCCAGGCACTGGGGAATGCAGCCCCAGCTCTCAGAGCCGGCAATTGATACAAATCAAAGGCCCCAAGGGACACCTCGCCC
This sequence comes from Bombycilla garrulus, assembly GCA_013400315.1. Classification (NCBI taxonomy): domain Eukaryota; kingdom Metazoa; phylum Chordata; class Aves; order Passeriformes; family Bombycillidae; genus Bombycilla; species Bombycilla garrulus. The sequence continues at coordinate 29,245 of VXBU01003592.1, forward strand.
CAGTCAAACCCTTTGTATTTATTACCAGAAGTATGGAATTGGCCAGTTTGAAAAGAAGCCAGGTCTAACAGCAGCGCTCACAGCAGTGGCTTTTATTCCCCTGAAGGTTTAGATTGTAGCTCCCTCCCTCTGGAAGGGACACATACAAAGCAATGCCACTCTTGACTAGCTTGTTCCTTGTGATACCTCTGTGCACATTGCAACTGTGCCTTCAGCTTGCAGCAGGGGCCCCTGAACTCTGCCAGCACCACTTTTGGGGCGCTGGCAGTCACTCAAAGCAGCTCCACACCCCACATCCCTGGAACGCTGCATCTGGCCAGGAATATACTGACCCAGCTTGACAGAGCCGTTGGTTCTGAGAAGGATGTTGAGACTCTTCATATCTTTGTGGATCACGTGGTTTGAGTGAAGAAAATCCAGTCGTTGCAAGCAGTGAGAGACAAAATAGAAACAGGAGAGTAAAAATTAGTGATGTGAGTTCATTACACAAGGAAGGAAACAGCTCAAAAAGATTCCCTTTTCAGGGGGTTGTGGAGTAGTGGCACAACATAATGCCATTGAGAGGAAGAGCTTGCTGCTCCAACACGATCTGAGCAGGACCTTTCTAAGGAGTGGCATGTCGGCTTTTGAAACAGCAACAGCAATTGCTGTTGTGGACTGTCTGCTGTAAACCAGCCAGAAGGACTGCTGCTGCAGTGGATGTGCTTAGAAGCAAGCAGCATTTTGGGTGCACTATTCTCCTTTTCAGCTGAGGACTGTGAGAAATGAGTCTCTCTTTTTTCTTTGCTCTTAGTTTCAAAGCCTGCTGCCAGCACCTTTGCTTTTACAGGCAAGGAATGCAGTGCAGACAGGCTTGAGGTAAACATTTAAAGAGCCAAGGTGGAGAACAGCAAATCCAAATTCAAGAGAGAGAATACAACAGGAGATAAGCGTACAGGACAGAGTAAAGTGAATGCAGGAGCACTGCCATGCAGTTCACTTGAGATGCTTTTGCTTGCCCATAGCATACCAGCAAGACAGAAAAAGAGCTTGGCAGATGAAATCTATCCCATTGTGAGTCCCTGTTTCCCAGACAATCCTGCCCAAGCCCTCGGAGCACAGGTGGGATCCCTGACCTGCTGACTGACAGCTGCAATCTCTTATTCAGACATGTGAGTCTCATCAATGACATCCCTCAGAGTGCCTCCATCCATGCACTCCATCACCAGCCAGAGCTGCTTCTCCACAAGGTAGCTAAAAGACGGAAACAAGGGTGTAGAGATGAATGTGCACGGCTATGCTGCTGTTCAGAAAAGACAAGGGCTGGTTCTTGTTTCCAGGTCTCTTTGTGACAAGGGTGGAATAAAAGGAATAGACAATCCCTCTAGGTTGTGCAGTGTTTGCAATCTGTGCTATCTTGAGGAGGAAGGCACATCTATAAAAAAGAAGATGCCTTAGATGGCCAGGAAGTAAAGAATGCAGTTTAGTAACAGCCCAGATAAAAAACCTGTCCCACCCAGTATTTCTGGAAATAAGCACCAAGACTTCCTGGAATGCACAAAAATAGAAAAGAGTGGACACAGTCCAAGGGAAAGCCTTGTTAGTTATCTGCACATAAGAAGGCACTTGAAGAAAATCAAGCCCCATAACAACATGGTGGCACTGAACTTATGAGCCATGATTTAGTAAGATACGGGTGATGGAGGTGTTGGAGCAATTTTCAAACTATGTGTGCCAGGGAAGACTCATGCAGACAAGATGCAAACTTCTCCCATCCATTGGAGATGAGCAGAACAATAATAATTAACCAATAATTAATAGCTCTATTTCTGCCAATGACCTAAGTGGGTTTTCAGTTTGTGTATTTGCAGCATGAGCACAAACATTCGTGTGACAAAATGACAAGTCACCTCTCTAAACAGTTGACCAGGTTGGGATTCCTATTCATCTTCATGACAATGAGTTCATTGATGGTTAGCTCCTTCTTTCTCAGTCCTTGATGATTTATTTTCTTTATGGCCACCTAAAATGACATTAGAAATCCATAACTTGAGAAACGGGTTACACAAGACCACAAGGCACATGGAGCGAGTGATTTTTGAATGACACAGCTGAGCTGAGCCAAACTGCCTTGTGATTAGACATTGGAGTAATTAGAAACTGACATCCCAGCAGCCCATTTCTCTGCTCCCTTGGAGGCCAGTTACAGGACATACGGCCACTGATGTTTTGCCTTGTCCACTAAGCAGCAATGCTGTTTCAACTATTACCCACAAAGCTCAGACCACACTCTCTTCTGCTCTGTCTGGGCTTCTAAAGAAGTAATCCATGACTCGGTACTCTGTGGATACATCTTGGGGTATAAGCAGGGCTTAGGGCTTTTAGGGACGCCTTGCAGATCTCTCCCTACATGCAGCTCCCAAGTGCAGCACTGCAGGTGATTAAGGAACTACCAGGAACATTCAGATGTATTTGCTGGTGGCCAGAAATGAGAATTCAGGACTCGGAAGCTGCAGCCCCAAAAAGCAGTGAGATGCTTTAAGGCAGCACTTTTGTTTTAGCAGTTGAGAGAGAGTAAGTGCGTCCTTCACTGAAGGGAACTGCTGCCCTCCTTGCCTTCTTTCTGGCAGCTGGGAAGAACAATGTCCGTCCCAAATGCAATTTGAAGGCTGGCTCCAATCTGTGCTTCTTGTGCCTTTACTGCACAGCTCTACCCAAAGCTCCAGCCACAGCTCACCGGAGGGGAAAGCCCTCGAGAGCAGCAGAGACTGCAGGGGCTCTTGACATTTACCTCTCCTCCTGTGGCAGTGTTAAGTGTTCTACAAACATCTCCAAAAGTCCTAGAAACAAAACTGCAGCAAAGAAAGGAGAAGCTGTTTAGATCTTGGAGTAAAAGCCAGCCCACACAGGAAATCTCTGTTGTAAATGCCTAAAACCTGCAGGATGCAGGAGGGGTCTGCCTGAAACAGGGTCCCGATTTTGAGGAGCTAGGGTGGAAAATGACACTCACACTCACACTGATGCAGTGAAAATGGCATAACCCTTTATTTGTTGTGCAGTTCGTTTATATATAATAAAATATTTACATATTTCAGCGATGAACATTTTACCTAATTGGCTACAGTTTCCTAACTTGTCTATAAACCACTTTTTTATTGGCATAACTTACAAATGGGTAAAACAGAAGTTACCTCGTCTGTCATGTCTCTGTCCTCTCAAGGTCACTGCAAGGTTACAGCCCCTGCAGGCCTTTGCTAGGCCCTTGTCAGGCCTCTGTTAGGCCAAGCTAGGCCTAGACTGGATTGTTCAAAGCTTCCAGGGGCATTCCATCTCCCTGGTCAATAAGAAACCTCTCCACATCTGCTTAAAGGCAGATGATGCATTGAAGTGCACCAAGCCTGTTCCTGAAGTGGTGGATTTTATTGCCTCAGCTCAAAAAGGCAGTTTATTCTTTCATTTTGGGTTTCGGTTTCCAAACTGTGAAGTTTTTATCCTGACTACAGAGTATTTCCTTCAGCAAACTCTTGGAAAGAAACGTTCCTGAGCACTGTTATCTGACAGCTATCATAGGGGGTAGGTTGCTCTTTCAGGCAAGCAAGATTCTTCTCCTTTGTGTGGCTTTGTGATTTTGAAACCTACAAAAATGCTAAGGAACTTAAAACAGAGCTGTCCCAACCTTGAGAGACAACGAGATCTTCCAGGTCCTGTTCCTTGTTGCAGGCAAGACTTGGGCAGCATGGAGATGTCTTTGGCAATGCCTTCTGACCACATTTACAAAATCTGACCACTGCTGAGAGATGGGAGAATCTATCTCTAGTGTCTTAACGTGTTTGCAGCTTGCCTGACCTCACACTTGACAGATATTCTATCAGAAAAACACCTGGCCCATGGGTTTGTAGAAGTAACTGTGGTTGGACTCACCCACTCGCAATAGTTTCCAGTTCAGTATATTTAATCACTGGATTTTCCGAGTTCACTATTTTCCCTGAGGGAAACCAAATGCAAAATGCTCACTTGAAAGCAGAGATCCCACCTTCCAGGAGATACAAAACGAAGTCCCAGTGCCTGGGGTGCTGAGCCCTTTGTGATCAGCTGGGTAACAACAACAACAATGGCAACAATAGCAACAACAATAATAAGGCAGGAAGCTCTGCAGCACAGATGGCTGGCACAGAGATGTGTTTTCAATCATATTTGAAGAGACACCTTGACAGGAAACTAAGCACAGGAAGATGCATTCAGAGACTCCAGAGATCACAACATGTAGAGGTACCAAAGCAAGAAAGTTTGTCATCTGTAAACATTAAGGAGTTCTGCAACTAACAAAGCCTCTATTTTCTTGGTAATAAACACTGAGATTCAACAACAGGTTTAATGCTTCCCAAGATGAAATACACGTTGGGTTCTAAAATCAATTCTGATGAACAGGTGCAATTTTTAGAACAGGAAGAACATTGCCAAGTTCTCCCAGGAGAGGAGGACATCCTCTCCACCTTGCAGCAGTTGGCCAAAGAAATACCTTTCCATTTGTAAACCAGGGCAGCTTATGCTATAACCAATCACAATGGGGCTTTCAGCATCAGGACCCTAACCCTTTATGAGCAGGCTGAGCTTGGAGATGCCCTTGCCCGTGCCCCAGGTGAAGAGCCACACTGCTTCTCTTCACCCTGACAGCGTGGATCTGTCACTCCCATTGGCCTTGCCCTCTCAGCACCGCAGGCGTCCCCATCTTCCCAACTCGGCCCAGTGGGCAAGGGCAGCGAGGACAGCAAGAACAGCAGTGCTCCACAGGCACTGGTGTGACACAGGCAGCTGCCCAGAGGAGATGCTGACCCTCTCATCAGTCCAGGCCCTGCAATGCAGAAGCTGGCCCAGATGAGGGGCTGCTGCCTTGGGGCAGCTCCACGCTGCAGCAACTGGGCAGCAGCAGGACTCTCCCAGCTAAGCAAGGCTCCAGCCTCTGCAGTCACACCAGCCCTCAGGGCAGGGCAGCTACCACAGAAGGCTGGCAAAGCCCAAGTGTGGGCACTGACACACAATGGGAAGAAGCCACAGCCGGCCTGAGCCCCTTACAAGCTGTTGCCCCCATTCAGAACACAACAGAATTGGCTTTGAGATCAGACACACCAAGGTGTAGACAGGTGATGGTAGATACAGAATCAGCTGGGCTCTGTTCTCAACCCTACCAGGTCTTATATAAGAGAACAGCACTGGCAGCTGCTTTGGGCAAGAAGCAGATTAAATGGGTTGTACTGTGGAATCACAAAGGCTTTGATGCGTTTTCCTAGAGACTCACCTGAGCAGGACTTGTGCCAATGGGTAGGACTCAAGCAGTCACAGACTTCTGCCTACACAGGAACTACCCTCTATGGCCTCTATGGCCACCTTAGTATATGGAGGAGGACCATGGTGTTTATTCTCCCTCTTTTGTCAACTGAGAATCCAGATAGGCAGTAACAGAGACCCTGATAAGGCCCCATCAATAAATGAACTTACACCCCCAGGGATGCCAATGAAGGAAACCATGTGTCATATAATGCATGTATGACCAGAGCCACCAGATGCCACCCAGAGCATGGGATAGTTCCGCCCCCTTAGGACATGCATAAATTCATAGGCTAAAAAGGAGTCTTCAGGTCAGAAAAGGGTGGAGGAGGAAAACATCTCTGAGGGGAGGAAACAGCCGTCTCTGGAGGGCGAAACATCTCTGCCTGCTTGGGATCAGTCAATGGAGTGTCTCTCCTCCTCTCTGGAAGTGATGCCTTTAGGTGAGCTTTGCACCTCCAACTGCTTTGGAGCAGAGCCGGGAAAATTCAGATAGATAGGTAGACAGACAAATCTCACTTTTAGAATCTCTCTCTTACTGTTCTTTCTGTTGCTACATACATCAACACATGGTAGCCAGTGCCCCAATCAGCAGCAATCCTGAACTTGTTCTCCTGTTGCTTCAATAAACCACACTTTTTGGGAATCTGGAGCTGTAGGTGCTCACTGAATGCCATCAGATCCAGAGCACTGCGCTGGGAACTGCACTCTTTAAACAACTGCACTCGGGCAAGTTCTTCTCTTGGACTTGACCACACTGATGGTGCTAAAGTGGCTGTAATGAGAAATGAAGCCCAGCCCCTTCCAGTCCCTGAGGACTAGCTGGAATGCAAGGATGTTGATTTCCTGCTCACAATACATACTGATCCTCTGGGCTGCCAAAAGGCGGCTAACNCCAGTTCCTACCCCTGCTGACGGTTCCTCTTTTGAATGTATCTGCCCCTAGAACTGTCCCACAATGTATCCCCTCCCTTTATTCCAGCCCCTTCCCTGCCAGTCAATGTAGCCCTGCCCTTTGTTCTAGCCCCTTCGATGTCAATCCCCCCATAGGCCAATCCCCGATGTCAACACCTCTTTNACAAATCTCACTTTTAGAATCTCTCTCTTACTGTTCTTTCTGTTGCTACATACATCAACACATGGTAGCCAGTGCCCCAATCAGCAGCAATCCTGAACTTGTTCTCCTGTTGCTTCAATAAACCACACTTTTTGGGAATCTGGAGCTGTAGGTGCTCACTGAATGCCATCAGATCCAGAGCACTGCGCTGGGAACTGCACTCTTTAAACAACTGCACTCGGGCAAGTTCTTCTCTTGGACTTGACCACACTGATGGTGCTAAAGTGGCTGTAATGAGAAATGAAGCCCAGCCCCTTCCAGTCCCTGAGGACTAGCTGGAATGCAAGGATGTTGATTTCCTGCTCACAATACATACTGATCCTCTGGGCTGCCAAAAGGCGGCTAACCCTAAAGTCTGGTGCAAGGCCCTACTGCCTGGCCTGGCACCAGAACAGCTTCTTTTGCACAAAGGTCCCTGCCCCAAACTACGTGTTCTCATGCAAATACACTGCTTCTTCTTGAACTACCACATGCACAATAAAATTCTACATGAATTGTTGTGGTTTGTGTTTATTTTTAATTTAATAATTTATAATATTATAATGGTTTAGCCCTGCATTCCCCCCAGTTCCTACCCCTGCTGACGGTTCCTCTTTTGAATGTATCTGCCCCTAGAACTGTCCCACAATGTATCCCCTCCCTTTATTCCAGCCCCTTCCCTGCCAGTCAATGTAGCCCTGCCCTTTGTTCTAGCCCCTTCGATGTCAATCCCCCCATAGGCCAATCCCCGATGTCAACACCTCTTTGGAAATCCCCTAAACCTCGACATCCCATGGCCCATGTGACCTCCTTTCTCCTCCCCTTGTCACTGTTGGCTCCCAACCTGTTATGTAATGCCTTTACTCCTCCCTTATCCCTCCCCTCGGGATTCCCCATTGGACACGTTTGTACCCTCCCACTGATTTTTTTTAACAGTATATAGTTCTGTGCACAGAGATTCTCAGAGTTCTTTCTTGCTGACCCCTTTAAGCTACTAACCTTATGTTGGAACCTCCTCTGTACTTCTCTATTCCCTCCCTGATGTTGAGGTATTTCACAGAGCTGTTGGCTCTATAGGTTTAGCCCTCAACCTCAGCAGTGTCGTAGCTGTTTCCCACTCTTGGTGCAGCGCCAGAGAGCTGTGTCAGTGAATCTCATCCAGTGTTAGAAAAGGGCAAGAAAGATTGACTGGAGAAACTACATAAAGCTTCTTCTTCTACCAAACAAGCAAATAAGCAGAATGATGAAAGTGTCACTTACACCAGTGTCTAAAGCGTATGGATGCAGTGAGGGGATTCTTGAAATGAAAATGGCCCTTGTGGTGAGCAGTGTCATCCAGTAATTGATGCAAGGGCCTTCATGAGGCACACTATGGCTGAAGGTCCGTCATAAACCTCTCTTTCTCCAGGCTAAAGCTCCCTCAGCTCCTCCCCATGGGACTTGTTCTCCAAAGCATTCCCCAGCTCCCCCGCCCTTCTCCAGCATGCTCCAGCCCCTCCCTGACTTTGTGGAGTCAAACAAGCTAAAAAAGCCTTGTGATCTCCAGCACTAGCTTGTGTGCCCTTGGTCACAGCACTGCAGAAGCCGATCATTCATAACCTCATTTCTTTTTCCATGTACAACCAGCTCTACTAAGGAGAAATCATAAACTTCGATAGCAAAGGGATTCTAAGTTGCTCCGACTAAATTAAATGGGGTAATTTCACTGTACTGCACAAGGTTCTAAATTCCATATTCCACCCTGGCTACTATCAGCAAGTAACATTCTTGTTGCAAAACTGGGCTTTTAGTTCTTCAAAGCTTTGAAATGGAAAACTGGGCAATAGCCAGCAATGGCTTTGCTATTGCTGCTGGAGACTTGAAAAACTAAAATTGTATCAGAAAGGGCAGGAAAGGTTGTGCAGAAGCATCTTTGCTTGCTGGAAAAGAAACAGGGCTTCTCCTCCTTGCAAACCAACAGCTTGGCAAATGAAACAATGAAAGTGTCAACGACTCCAGTGTTCAAAGTACTTGGATTCAGTGAGGGGATGCATGGCATGCCCTTGTGGTGAGCACTGTCATGTGGGGATTTATGGAAGTCTGGCTGAAGGTTGCTCATGAACCTCTTTTTCTCCAGGCTGAAGCTCTTTCAGCTCCTCCTCATGGGACTTGTCCTCCAAAAAAATTCCCTAGTTTCCCTGCCCTTCTCTGGACACGCTCCAGCCCCTCCATGACTTTTTGCTTCAGGGGGGCCCAGCACTGGACACAGCACTCCAGCTGCGGCCGCAGTGGTGTCCAGCACGGGTGGAACAGCCACGTCCCTGCTCCTGCTGCCCCACTATTGCTGACACAGGCCAGGATGCCCTTGGCCTTCTTGGCCACTCAGGCACACGCTGCCTTATGTTCAGCTGCTGTTGACCAGCAGCCCTTGGTACTTTTGTGCCAGGCTGCTCCCCAGGCACAAAGTTGCATATTTGACTTAAAATACAGCATGCAGGTTTTCAAGATGTCCTCCCTGTTTTTAGCAGCATAAGACAGCAACCAAAGACTTGCAGCATTTCTCCCACTCTAAAAACTCCAATGAAGTTTTCAAAGCTGCTGACTTCACCACAAAATGTATCAACAGAAACCTGCTGCTTTTGGTTTTGGATTCAGAAGAAGAGCTCAGAACTAACACAGTTTGATTCTTTGGCCAGACAGGACAAGAACGACCCACCACAGCTTGATGGATAACACAAGCATCTCTTTGCAGCTTAACAAAAGCCAAAGGACAGGTGGGCCAAAAGCCTCTATAGAAGTGAAGAATTACGCAAGAAAACTGCAAAACAGTCGCATGAGCCAAACACAGGTTTCCAAAAAGGGAAAAGAAACAGCAAAGCCTTGTGATCTCTAGCACTACCACATGTGCCCTTGGCCACAGCACTGCACAAGCCAACAGCCTGAGCTTCACTGAGCGCAGCAGTCAGATGCTCACCTGCAAGCAATCTAAGTCGCTCCATCTACATTAAGATTACCTAATTCAATAGAACTTCAAATTGTTCTGAATTAGATATTCCTCACTGGCTGCTACCAAAAAACAACATTCTCTCTGCAAAACTGGGCTTTTAGTTCCTTAAAAGCTCTGAAATGAAAAGTTCGAAAATAACCAGTCATGGCTTTGCTATTGCTGCTGCAAACATGGAAATGAATTTTCTTTCAGCCATCCCAGCTGTCCCTCTACACTCCTAGCGCCCATGGCCAAGCTTGATGCAGCCCTCCAAGCCTGGCTAGCTCTGACCCACCACACTATGGTCCAGAAGGGCCACGTCGAGTGTGGGGAACTGTCACTGCAGGTGTTGTGTCAGTGACAGAACCTTAGAGCTTTGGCTCTATGGAGGCAGACCGCTGTCAGGGGAGAGACGAAGAGGAGAGAGGAAGCTCTTCTGCTCTCGGGTTCCAAAGGCAAAGTTTATTTGCCATTGAAGGGAGGAGAACAAAAGAGCCCCGAGCACTGCTGTGCAAGGGGTTGTATAGGGTTACAAATTAAGGGGTGGGCAGTGTCACGGCCCCTCTTCAGCATGGCCAGCTCAGGTGTCACCCACTCAGGTGCCCCAGAGGGTGCATGCGATGAGAGTGTGGAAGGGTGCCGGCGTGGTGTGTGTGCCGGGCACCCAACCT
>VXBU01003592.1:39646-50498 GCA_013400315.1 Bombycilla garrulus
GGTGATGGATGGGGAAGGTACTGGAATAAGGAGAGGAGACGCGTTGAAGGGCAGTTTAGGGGAGGGTACGATTGAGGGACAAACCAATGGGACAAGCAAACGGGGGAACATAGGAACAAACTGTAATGATATAATTAACAATGAAATCAGGAAAAAGCATGCACCGCAACATCTCCTCCTTTCTTTTCCAAAAAGAGGAATAGAATATGTATACAATGAATAAAGGAACAGGGATTATAAATGTACGAAATAGGGAAAGCAACTAATGAGTAAAGTCTCTTCTAAACACAACTCAGTATTGAATAAAATTAATAAGATAATTAAAATTTTAAATCTAGGATAACATACTTAAATAAATATTTCTTAAAACTTAAAATAACTTTTCCCTATGAGGGGAGTACTTAAAGGAGGTCATATGTAAAAGACACTGAAATATTTTTAATAAATAAATAATCTTATATGAAGTAAATGCTTAAAAGTTGAATGAAATCAAGTGTACCAATGAGAATTATGTGTAAGATAATTCTTTGAAAGATAAACAATGTGACACAAATCATATAGAAATAATATAAAATGGAATAGTAATTGAAAATTATATAATGTAAATCAAAGGAATTTAAATAAGGCTCAGTTAAGATGAGCATAAATAAATATGTTGTCCATAATAGATCTCGTCTATAACATGTGTCCTCAAGGGGAACCGTCCATACCTGTGGCTATAGCACTGTATACTGTCCATAGATGTGGCTGTAATAGCACCGTCCATAAATGTATCATGTATACCGTCCATAGATGTGTATCCTTAAGGGAATCGTCCATAGTATTATCATCCATAAATGTGTCTATCAGCAGTATAATAGTAACTGCTCACAAAAATAATATAATATGACAACCAAGCCCAAAAATCTTCAGCACGCCTCCATTGTGTTGTCCCACTGCTGTGTACAGAAGTCCTGCAGCTGCTTTTGCACTGTTGCTGTGTTAGTACCAGGCCTTCTGTTTCACAAACCTTGACCAATGCAGCTTGATGCCAAAGAAAGATGGCCGCCTTCCTCTCCCACCTACAGTCACTTCCAGTCCCAAGGGCGTGGGAGCCAGAAGAGCCATGATTGTCTGGAAGGGGGTGGGGTCACTGGCAGGGAGGCCAGGCCTAAGTTGGAAAGGGGAGGTCCTGGTGGAGAGGGGAGGTCCCGATGCAGGGGGAGGAGCTGGTTGGAGAGGCGGCAACAGGGAGCAGTTGAAGAGGGTCAGTGGCATCGGCACCATGTGGCCAGCACCATTTTGGGCTGTTAAACCTGATGGCAAAAATCTGGGAAAGTGGGAATAGGAAAGAGAGTAGGGTTAAGGAAGTAGGAAAGGAGTCCTGACAGCTTGATCAGGGCTGCCAGGACTAGGGTGCTGAGGGGGGTGTGGAGAGCCAGGGAGACAAAAGTCAGTTAGTCTGGCTACCCTGCATGGAATTTTTCATTCTGTGCACCCTCCCCAGCATAGGGGAAGAGGGTTTGGGAAATGGGGCAGGAATACAAGGAGCAGGAACAAGTAAACTGGGAAAACTGAGGTTTTAAACCAAAAATATTGAACTAACAAAACTGATTCCCCCAAACTGCTGATCAAACCTCCCCAACTGATTTCCTCAAACTGTAATTCAAACTTTTCCTCCCACCAGGGTACTCACAACTTGGAGAAAACAATCCCCTCTGCTGCACAGACCAACCAGAGAACCAGCTTGACACACAAAATTCTGTGCTGCTTGTCCCCATGGACAGCAGCAGCAAATGAAAACACAAAGAAAAGTAAGGGTCTGGGGGGAGACTGGAAGCACACACACACAGAGATCACTAAGTTAGCCTTCTTTCCCACATTGGGAGGTCCTAACCCCCCTGCTTGTTACCCAGACAAAGGGCTGCTGCTGTGTTCCTCTCCCTGAAGATCACCCCTGGTGTGCAGGGGTTATGATCTTCCTCCCCAGGAGTGCCACCGACTAAAACATGGTCTGCGCTCACTGCGGTAGCCAGTGGCCAAATGACTATTAATTTTGCCTTCTTGAGTGTCTCCACCATGAAGCCCCTCATTGGGTGCCAGCTGACACAGCCCTCCTCAGCCCAGCTAGCTCTGACCCACCACACTGTGATCCGGAAGGGCCACGCCGAGTGTGGGGAACTGTCACTCAAACAGAGAGTATTTTGCGTGTCACAACATCTCTCCAGGAGACACAATTCTTTCACACAGCCAACAAGAGAACAGGACAATATTCTTGGTTGTGCCTACCCTTAAGCCTGTTTTGCCAGTAAATGAATACTGGCATTTGATCAAGAAAATGCCAATTATTTTTTAACACTCAGTGCTCCTGTTCTGTCTAACAGGTAAAGCAGCTTTTGTTCTCTTATCTTTCAGGTACTTTTTAAAAAAAAATAAGTCGCATGCATCAATTTCCATTAAGTGCTTGAAAACCATTGTCCAGAAAAGCTTCCCTAAAATCCCTTTGAGCTGTGGCAGTAGTATTGTGAAATAGCTCAGCAGCTGCTCCAGGGTTCAGGAGCAGACACTCACTGCTTTGGAGTTTGCACTTCATTGCAAAGGGAATCACTATTTTTGCAATCAGTTAAAGGGTCAAGTTAAACAGTCAAATCCTTTCATGACAAAATTTAGAATAAAAGAAGCTTTTCCTCAAATCTGGGGCTTTAGAAGGCCTTCTGAGAAGGTGTCCCAGTCTGCATTTTGGAAGTTGTCCCGCTGGACCCAGCAAACTGAGGAAATGACAGACTCTGCTGCCACATGACTCTCCCGTGGAGGGAATGGAACAAACCCCTGCCTGCAGCCTCCTGGCTACAGACATCCCCTTTTTAGCTGAACAGGTGTTGACAGGAGCTTTACCAAACCCAGTGGAATTCTTATGGTCTTCCTGTCTCAAAATCAACCCAGTCACTAAGAAAGATCAGAAAGACAAACAAAAGCCAGGTTAGGTTAGACAGGGAAAATCTCTACTTACATGCCAGCTTAGTCGGGTAATAATAGGCATAAGTAATGTTGTAAATAGTGCAAACTGTAGCAGTGAGTTGCTCAATCATTGTAGCACTGTTGTGTAAGTTTGCAGACTGTCCTCCAACACAAGAATAAACAAGGCTCCTGTCAGTGTGCAGCTGTCCACTGACAAACCAGGAGGATGCTTCTGCACTGAGCGAGTCCAAGAGCTGCTCTAACATCAAGGCCTTCCGTGCACCAAGACAACCTTCGGATGTCACCGTGATGATGTGGCAACCATGCCCTTATGTCGCAAAGCAAGTGCTCTGCACTGGGGTGTGAATTTATGCAAAACAACCCAACCTTCCCTACAGCAAACACAAAATAGCTTGGGAAGTTCTCCTCTGTCCCAAAGCAGCACAAACTCGCCTGGTGGGCCAAATCCTGTTCAAGGGATCCAAGAGTAACTGCAAGAGTGCCCTAAGCACCTACAGCCTGTACCTCATCTGAGCAGTCAGATGGCACCAAAGCAAAGAAAACAGCCCAAAGCATTGTGCAGAACCAGGAGAGAAGGCACTATTGGCATAACAGCTGAAATAATTCCTAACAAATCCCTCCATATATTTGCACATTTATTGGATGTTCCCAGAGCTGCTTTGTATTTATGTCTGTACCTCTGTCTTTATTCCTCTTTGGAAGCAGCCCAGCTGGCAGGATTTGTCTGCTAGCAAGAGCTGCTCCAAGCTGGGTATGTGACTGGTGGTGCTGATTTCCAGACGCTTCCGTGTCCCAGGTGAAGCCAAGGCAGGAGCAGGTTGAAAGGTGCTGGTGCTGCTGCTGCTCTGTGCCAGAGAGCCTCAGCTGGGCAGGGCACAGCACCCACTGCGCTGCGGGCTCTTTCTCTTGCCAGAGCTGGGCACACCTGGGAACAAGGCATGACGACTTGTGGGAAAACCAAGGGGTTTGTGTGGGCTGCACTGCTGTGCACACACCCAGGCCAACTGTGGCACGGAGCTTTGGCCCCTCAAAAGGTAAAGAAGATGGAAACAGTTGTAAAAAGATTTTCTTTTGAGCTTTGTTTATTCTTCAATAGAAATGACCAAAAAGAAAGTTAGCAAGCAGGGCCTGATGCCCACTGCCAGCTCAGTGTGAGAAAAGAGGCATTACTTTATTTCAGTGCTGAGTGCAAGGGGAATCACTTTGCAAACACGTGCACACCCATGTGCTTGCATCCATGGAACTAAGATGTATTCATTACTTTGCTCAAACTCACAGGCTAAACATTCCCACAAAATATCTGACATATCTAAATCAGTTCTAAAATATTATGGATATTGAGAGTAGGGGTCTCTTGAGGATTTCTGATGGTCATTTAGTGAACATGCCAGTCCTCAAATTCTCCTTCTATGGTCAAGAGCCTCCTAAAACCACTTTGTTCTCTTTGAATGCATTGCAGCTGTCTTCTTAGGAGGCCCACTCTCTTTCTTCTCAAGGCTAAGATATCCATTTACACACATTAATCACTGGTGTGAGGGAATGCAGGACTAGGCACTGCTTGTTAGAGCTTAAGGAATTCACAATTCATTGCAGGTAAACACCTTCCCAACACCTCTTGTTCCTTCTCTGAAAATCAAACACAAGCATTTTGTGATTGCTGAGCCTGAGGAGAGTGAGTACCTGATCAGGTAGTGGTTTTTGTGGGACAGAGAGTGAAAAGTGGAATTAGAGATCAGTGAGTCTTTGGCTGGCCAATGTTTTTGTTCTGTAGGGAGTTGAAGGCTGTGGAGGGGATTCTATAAAACATTGTAAGAATTGGCTAGTGGTGGCATAGCATAGAATGATCCAAGAGATGACAGATGTGCTTTTGCAGTCATGGATAGCACTGGAACTGTATGAATATCAGCCTTAAAGCACTCCTACAAAAGCTGCTTGTAGCTGCACAAGTTAGTAACTATCAAGTCAGTTGGAAAATACTTGCCACTTCCTTTTTAGCAAGAGAACAAAACCATAAACTTTCTCTCACTGGAAATGGGGGAAGAAAACATCTCATGTAGAGCTAGATCATAGCAAGGCTAAGGCTGCCAAGTCTGACTCAGGGGAAGCTGGAGCTGCAGAGCATCCTTTGGCTGGAGGAGGATACATGTCAGTTACTGATAAAAGAGCCTGAAAATATAATGTGAAAATAGGCATTTCCCAGCAGGTGGGTAGTTTTGCAAGTATGGAAGGAGAATTTGAGAACTTGAATGAGATGAGCTCTGTGGTGCACTGTGATGGCTAGGAAAATCTAACTAATCCCTGGACCCTTGTGGGGATGACTACAGCCCATCTAAAGTTATTAACTTCAGTACTTGACAGGAAGTCTGCTTGCGCTGCCAGAAACTTGGGATGCGCAGTACCTGGCACTCCTGAGGCTGATTAAATAATTTATTAACAAATGATGTCTGTGTGTTTGAAGACCTATGGTCTGTTAATTGTGACTAACAGTGCAACAAGAGATTGGCTTTGTTTACTCAGTACCTTTTTAAAAATCTTCATTAGGAGATGATATAGTACATCAGAAAGGGATTAGTATTCAGAAGCTGGTTCTGGACTTCTGTTTTTATTTACACTTGTTGTTCAGGGGATTCACTCTGAGTTACAACCCTAAGCCAAAAGTCTCCACCACTCAGGTAGTTTGGAGATATCTGAAGATGAAATGTTTAATGGCTGACAGGACTTTGAAATGCCCAAGGCATTTGTCCAGTGTACAGGAAAGCCATCCTGTGAAAGCAAACTATTCAGTAGGGTCAGCTAAGGGAAGGGTTTCAAAACTGCTCTGAAGTAGCTGGTGTGGATTCAGCCTAAAGAGAACAATTTTTTTTTTTTTTTGCCTTTTTTAAGCTCTCTTTCAGATTAAAAGGTGAAATCTGACTTCTCTCCCCTTTTTAAAGATAGTTTCTAAATTTGGTCTGCATTATAAGTAGTGGATAATTTTAAAAGATTCTGAGTGAAGCCTCTTTGGTAGCTCTCTGCTTTGTTGACAGATTTGTTCCTCTAGGGATAGTCCTCACATGAATTTAATGGCAGTGAATTTTTCCGGAGAACTGCGGACTGGGCCCTTAGACTCAGTATCTCAGGTCACACCTCAGAATTATCCCAGCTCTCAGAGTCATTTGCAGAGCTGCTTGCCATGCTTGTACTTATCCATGAGTGGTCCTGCTGAAGTCAGAATAAAATTAATTGGGCATGTAAATCTTTGCAGGATGATGCCCTGAGGCTGGAAGAACCATAAACGGATTGATTTTAGGATATGTTTGCCCAGTCTTTTACAGGCAAAACCAGATTGGTCCTGCTGGTGCATACTGCCAGTATGAGCATGGTGTGTTCTTGTTCTGAATTGTCTGGGCCCCATAACCACAGACAGCTCACAAAAGAAATCCACACAATCTATCTCTCTGGAGGGCAGGATGAATTAACACAGATTTGTTGCAAGGGAATGATTGCTCCCCATGATCCAAATGTGAAAAGTGCAGTTTCTAAACTGGCTGCAAATGATGACCTAGATATAACCTTTGACATATTAAGACCAACAATGACTTAATCAGAACTCTTTGGTGATAACTGTTTACCCCATCACAGGCTTGCCTTTAATTTCTTTTATAATTCCCTAAATTTCCATTATGTCCTATGTTAGGCTGAAGGAATGTTGACTTCCAGAATGTATATTCTGCTCTGTGACCTTTACGTACTAACACACAAATGCCAGCTGACTTAATTTTTGCAAAAGTAGTGTAGGTAGTGAAGCTATCTATAGAAACATTTAAGCATATATGTTTTTGCAGAATGTGACATTTATGTTAGGATCTGTTCTTTCCCTCCTTCTTTGCTCTCTTACTGTGTGTGTATTATGCTTTTCCTGGTGGTCGTTTCCCTTTATATCTTCATAAAACAGCTTGTTTGAATCTAGACCGTAGATGACAGAGAGAATTCAGAAATATGTATCATTAATATTGTAAGTGTAATTATTATAAATGCATGCCTTGTTATAAATGCAGGTTCCTGAATTTTCTTAGTCTCTTGTATCCCTTATATGTTTGTTCCGCTGATGTCTGTGCCTTTGTGAGAGTTCATGTCTAATGAATAAACAGTCTTTAGCAGCAACAATTGTAAAAAACCCCAACATATTATTATCCAGGTGTTAGAGGATACAGCTGAGAGATGACATAGTAAAGTTAAGCAACGCTAATAAACATATGATATAATTACCTGTACCACTGGAATCAGTGCTGGTATGAACTTAAACATTTAATGTACTTTTCAACTGGAAAACTAAACATAAATGAAGGACTGGCATATTCACAAACTAAATGTTACCTTCATGCAGAATTTTATGTTCTGATGGCTAAGGTACTGAAATATGTTTGCAATTTATTTGTCATCTTCTTAAGCTACAACTATAAAAGGTTTTATTACATTTCAAAAATATTTAAACTGTGCTAGAATTGAGTTATTGTGCTCTGAAGTCAAGTGACCACTAGCTGGCAATGTTATACAGCTCTTCCTGTTACAGATTCATTGCATAATACATCATGGTTTGACTCAAGACCTTTAATTTTAAAAATAGAAAAAGAAATTGGATTTCAGTGGGGCTGGGCACTTCTGAATATTTCACCACTCAGGCTCCAGTGCAGATTAGCAAGAAAATAGGAAGGGCAGTGGACAGAAATAGTTTAATAACCTTCATTTGTAGGATTTCTTTTGTTTCTCCAATTCAGTGGTTTTAGTTTTAATTTTGATTTTAAATGTCTTTCACTTACCTCAAACCATCCAGGGTGTTGAAAATGAAGCTTATATAATGATCTGCAAATATCCTGGACAGTGCTGTAAGCTCTTTGAACCTCCAGGGTAGGTGTCCTTCATTGCACTAATTTCAAGTGCCTTTCCTTCACATTCAGATGTTTTAAAACTGTATTATTTCCTGTCTGTCCACTGTCCTTTGCGTCTTAAGGCATAATTTTGTGCCTCCTTGAACTGTCAATTCAGGGGGACAAACAATTAAAACTACACAAAAATTTATGGTATTGAGGATGGCTACCAATGGCAGAACAAGCTAACTGTGTATCTATGCTCATGCACCAGATACAGATACACCACTGACATTATTCACTGTACTCTTTTATTGCTACCACATCTCTTACTTGCAAGTAGGTGGAGTCTCACAAATGTATGAAACTTAGTGGTCAGAATCTATTATTTCCTAATATAAAAAAAAAAAGTAAATGAAGTACTTAGACAAATTAATAAAAAAAATGCCCTCAGTATTTTGCACTGTGAAGTCATATCTTTTATCNTTTCTGAAAGGATTATGGAAGAGAAGTCATGCTCATGACAGAAATTATTTCTTCTACATTTATTGCATGAAGAGTTTTGAGATTCTTATATCTGTAAGATTTTTGGAAATGTTGTTTGCCATTTGTTCGGTTAGCAAATAGTCTTGTATACATTCAGGCCTTGTGTTCACTCTTCTTACTCTAGTCAATGCTGCCATTTGGTAACTTCAGGAATATGTAAAGAGCCCTGGTGAAGACAAAACTCTTAAAAGGAAAAGAAAGAATCATTAAAACAGAAGCATTTAGAAGGCAGAGGTGCAGAAGGAGGATGTCTTGAAGTCCACCTTCAGCATGGAATAAGTTGAGCATAGAGAGCAAACCATTCCATGGAGTGCAATTCTTTGCTGATCCAATGCCCAGCACAGTCTAAATAAAGGTTGAAATCTGGGCCACAGTGCTGAAAGTCAGCTACTAGAGGACTTCTCTACACATGAATATTCCCCTGCTTTAAGAAAATTGCTACTTTTAGAGGGAATAGGTATGTGGAAAGCACAGCTGTGCATTAGATGTAGCTAGCTTTTATCTGAAAATAAAAAAATGGCTTCCAGACAGTGATTTGCCTAGTGGAATTTGGCTACAATTGGGATGGCTAGCAAGAAGGCTTAAGCTTTTGTTATTTAAATACTTATATATTTCTTGGGTTTTCATGCCATTGATGCCTGACAACCAATCTTTAATATGAAAACTCTTTTGATCATGAACTCTCTCTCTGTCCTTTCATATTTTATCTGGAACATGCCTTCTCTCTTAGAAGAAACTGTTCCTTTTAGAAAGGTTAATAAAATGTTTACTTCAGGAAACTGTTAAGTCAGTAGATGTGTTTTTGTGCTGGATAAATTTTCAGGTAGTGCTCACTGAGAAACAAAGGTAGCAAGCTGGAGCTCAAATTGAGAAAAGTATGCTTTTCTTACTGCATAAGCATTCATTAAGGAGAGAAGATTTTAGTGCAGTGATAGAAAAGCTTTCTTACTAATATAATAAAACTCTATTTTCTGATATTTAAAATGGGCTTAATTTATAGTAATTACAGATTTTTCGGACACCAGGATACCTGAGGCAACGATCTTCTCCATTTCTAGATGCTGAGATTTGTTTATATATTTTTTTCTGAGTATGTCCAAAAAAAAATCTATGTTAATGATCTCTAACTGTAGCAGCACTTAAAATTTAGAGACATACTTCAGGTTTTTTGAAGTTAAACCAGTCTGATCTCATGGAACAAACCACGAAAGAGATCAAGCCTAAACAACATGTTGCTAAATTACACTCTTAAAGTAGTGTGCTGGGCAAAATTAGGGTAAAGATGCTACTACAGGGTAGCAGAGTTTTATATCATCAGAAAATGGCAAATCTAGTTATCCTTTGATACCCCATACCTTTTAATTTTCTTCCCTTCAGATCACTGCTGCTGAAAAAATGATTACAAAAGCTAAATTAGTATGTTGAATTTCTATTTTTTCTCCTCTGCCAGGTCCCTAAGGCAGCACCTTCTCTGAAATGGTGGCATGGGAGCTAATAAGGGAGGTCATGAAAAGATTTTGTTTTGAGAGGTTGCTGAAAGAATGAGGAATTTGGCAGAAATATCTTAGCAAAAATGATATGCTCAATTTTGGCAAAGAGCTGGGCCAACAGGCACAACAAAATGTGTGGAATTATGGTGATTAAATGTTGAATGCTGCTGCATTTATTAATAATAAATATCTGTTATTGTTTTGACACCAGTTGTAGTTCTCCAGTGTTTTGTGGGTGTTCATCTGGGTTTCTTAAAAAAACAAACTAATGGAAGTGTGGCAAATAAGAGATCTTTTAATAAAAAAAATCATCAAAATTACAGAGAGAGCATGTCCTCTATAGATGCGAAGTCCAATTATAGTATAGTTCTATTTCTATAATAGATTTAGTCAGGTGTTTTTTAACTGTAATGGTGATGATGAATGATGGTGTTCATTGTGGATGTTGTCTTGGAAAGGACAGAAAATGGAATAAACCCAAGAAAGGCTGTTTTATTTCTGAACCTCTAACACTTTTTATCTTGTTTACTGCAACACGAATTTAGACAGATGAAAAAAAAGATGTTGAAGGATAGCTGTCTGGATTTTAGTGTGTTGTGCAGCTATTTAACTTGGTGGAAGACTGTTTTCTAACAGGAACCATGCCATTTGCACATTTGCTTAATTGAAATACAGACCTCAACAGTAGGCATAAGTTATGTAAGCAAACTGGTTCCAAAGTACAAGATTATGGTAGTGATTGTCATTTCTGTGAAATATAATTGCTTCAGATGGTCTTATCATTTCCACACTTTGCTTGACTGCACCTGATCTGTTTCTGAGCAGATTTTAGTAGTATCGAATCTTATTTAAAAAGTTTCCTTTGCCTCTCTTCTGCAGGTAAACGTTTGCTGTACCTGCTAAAGAAGTAAGATTTTTCTTCTTGTTCTTTCTGTTTTAAACATGAAAATTTGAGAAATTGGAAAATGTAATTTTCTTGGCTTGAGGCAAAAAATTTACCAAGTAATAAAT
>VXBU01003592.1:57653-86515 GCA_013400315.1 Bombycilla garrulus
CTTACTGGCCTTTTATGACACCTTTCATAGTCCCTTGAAAACATTTTTTTTCATTTTGGGAATATTTTGGTGCAAATTCTGGTACAATCCCATATTTGTTCCTCATGTCTGTTTTGAGCTGTTCAGCATCTGCTAAAGTTCCCTCTCCTGGCTCTCAAATTTTCTTTTAAGAATTTCCAGTTTTATTTAAAGGTGGCATTATAGTTGCAAAAGATTCTAAATTTAGAGTTTGAAGAAGACTTGGGGGAATGACCATGGACTATTTCTAGGGAAATCATCTGCACTTCAGCAGTGAGTGTAAGAGATTTAGGTAACTAACTTGTTTCTAAGGTTTTGACCCTAATCAGGAAAAGAATCATAGGAATCCCTTTTTGCTTCTTTTTTAGGGCGATGAGTCCCTAATACCACATGGATTGTTATTTCTCAGCATGACTTTTCAAAAATCACCATGAAATACCTTATAAAAGTGTCTCTCTAAATGAAAAGCTTCATATAGTTATCTTTCATGAAGGGAGAGACTTATTCCCAGAGGACTCTTCCATATTTCTTTAGCTCTTGAAGAAGAAGTAATATGTAATACCGAAATATGTCTGCAAGGCACTGAAGGGAGAAAAGTCTCGACATTTTTTACCCCATCTTTTAAGTGGAAAATAGAAAAGATGGAATTGCTTTAAGAAATCAGAGAATATCTTGCTGAATATCTCAGTCTCTTTTTGCTCTGGTGTTGTCTCTCCATGTCAAGTCTTGCTCTTATCATGCGTCTTAGACACCTCTCTGAGGCATAGCTTAATGGAAGTGTGAGTTGGTTATGAGTATTTTTGACAAAATGCATTTTTATGGGGCTTTAGGAGGTGTGACTAAACTTTCTGAAGGAAAGTCTGTTGCATGTGGTCTTGTATTAAAATCACAAAAAAGGAGACAACAGTGCTTATTTCATATAAAGCACTCAAATTCAAATCTCACTGCAATTAAACAATTATCTGCAGAAAGTGAAGTGCTTCTAATGAGAAAATTTTAAATGAAACCCACTCTAGGATAGAGAGTATGGGAGAGAATTTGAAGTTGCCATGGTTTAACCCCAGGCAGCCGCCCAGTACCACGCTTCCACTCACAACACCACCGGCAAGATTGGGGAGAGAATCAGAAGGGTAAAGGGCAGAAAACTCATGGGTTGAGATAAAAACACTTAAACAGGGGAAGCAAAAGCTGTGCACACAACCAAAGCCAAACAGGGAATTAATTCCCTGGTTCTCATGGGCTGGGAAGTGTTCAGCCATCTGCAGGAGGGCAAGGTCCCATCACACCTAATGGGTACTTGGGAAGACAAACACCATCACACCAAAAGTCCTTCCCTTTCTCCTTCCCCTCTTCACATCCTGAGCATGATGCCCTATGATCTGGAATATCCCTTTGGTCAGTTGAAGTCACCTGTCCTGGCTGTATCTCCTCCCAGCCTCCCTTGCACCTCCAGTTTCCTCACCAGTATGGCAGTGTGAAAAGCAGAAAAGGCCTTGGCTCTGTGTAAGCCCTTCTCAGCAATAACAAAATGATCTCTGTGTTATCAACCCTGTATTCAACACAAATCCAAAACACAGCCCCATGCTAGCCATCTGCAGAAAAGTAACTCTACCCTAGCTGAAACCAACAAAGATGATCAAACTCAAATGGCAGTATCCTAAGGGCCACATGATTCCTCTAGATGCTGGGATGCGTGATGTTCTTATTAGTTTTAAAGAAAAGGTTCTAAAGGTCTGTTTATTTCACTGCTGGAACGAGCAGAAAAACTTTTGAATTCAAATATCACAGTTCAGAATGGACAGATGAATTGTTATCAGGGAAATGTTTTCCTAGAAATTTGCTTGGTATGTTTTGAATTTGGAAAACTTATTCCCTGTGTAAGAAATTAACCCTTTATCACACCATACAGCACAAATACCAGTGTTCTTGGGGGAACTGAAATATCTGAAGTTTTATTCACTAAGATAGACCTATAGATATCAGGAGGACAGCTGCAGATAAAGCCTGCCATTCTTCCATGATTTGTGAATGAATCTGTGATCTTCAGTCTTCAGACACATTGAGTTTCGAAACCATTCTCAGTTTCCATTAGTCAATGCTTGAACATTAGCTATCTGTTGGTAATATTCTACTCATATTTCATTTTGAGATTTGACTGCTTCTGGCCACTAGACTTCCAAGATAACTGATTATTCAACTAAGTACTTGACTGCATAATGAATCCTTCTGTTTTACTCAGACAGAGCTTTATTCCTTCATATCACTGTACATGGAACAATCTCAAGCACCTGACAGTTGCATTTCTTGCATTTCACTGTGTTCATCCTACATATTATCTTGATAGGGTTTTATTTCCTGTGCTGTGCTGAACCTTAACAGAAATGTATACTTTAGAATATGTTGGCACTGCCCAGTCTAAGCCCACTTTTTTCTTGTGCCTGACATCCACAAACAGAGGTCCTCAGACTTTTACTTGTGGAGTAGAGTTTTTGGCTGCAGCTTAAAGCTCTTAATACTGACAGGTGGCATCAAAACTCCACCTGGAGAGTTTCCTGTGCTTCCACATCTGGAGAGGCAGAAGTGCAGAAAAAATTAATATGGAGCTAATACAGCCTTAAAAGCTTAGAAATGAATTTTTTTTTTTTTGTAACCTATGTACTTGGAGCTGCATGCTACCCCTGGGTTTTGTACTCAGAGTCAAAGTTATGCACATACAAATAATGCATTTACTTTCTGCATATAAAAGCATGTGTATGGAACAAGTTTGAAAATCTGGAGTGGTTGAAATTGAGTGGAATTGTTTTGAATAACTAAAATTACTTTATTTCCAGTGAACTCACAGCTATCATTTCTTGGCACACTTGCCACCTTGAAAGAAATTAAAAATTATTCTCTAAACTCCAGTCTTGAGATGAAGCATTGAAAAGACTGACTCATCAGTGTAAAAGCAATTCAGATCAATATATCTGGGAGTTCTCTAGCCAATATACGACAATAAACTGATCCTACAAAACAGTCCAAACCACTTTTTCCCCCTAAGACTGAAACACTTTTGTACTACCCCAGGGAAAGTATATAATCTTCTACAAAACCTAGACAATAAAGATTTTTTTTACTCCATAAAATCTTGAAATCTGGGGTTATAGACAATTTATACTGAAATAAAACCTTGGTCTTCCAACATTTCTTTTTCTGCAGAAAAACAGAAGAAAAGATGTCTGAAAGAGAGGACTAATGTAGCATTTGAGATACCCAGGTGTTACACTGCTCGCGTTGACCAAGGCCAGCAATTCTTACCCTGTCCTGCCAAGTCCAGGTAGATATTCTGACCAGTTGCCTGTTCTGGGCCCAGGAGCTACTGCTTTGATTACTTAATCCATCTGGCATCTAAGAGATATTTTGTTCTGCAATACCTATTTGCATTTTCTCAAGGAAAAACAGCAAAAAAATTCCCAAACAGCTCCACATTTGACTGTGTTTCTGTTTTGGCAAAGAACTTACCATGTGTACAAAATTTAAACCTCAGCAAACCCGGAGTTCTACAGTCCGTGAGGAATGTTGTGCTGTCATATGTAATACAGGTACTGCAGATATTTCACAAACAGTATAGTTTAGATTATATACTAAGCAATTTGGAATCTAGTAGCATCTGGGTTAGTAATGCTCTGACAGCTCATTCTGTGAAAAATATGATAATTACTCCTTGGGTTTGGAGACTTCAGCTACCAAAGTTTCATTCTGTGATTTGTTAGCTGACATGGTAAGTGAGTAAAGACCAGTTTGTCATTATGACAGCAACTTGGTTTAGTACTGTCGTGGAGGAAGTGGCTGCCAGAGGGAGGGCAGAAGAGTGCAGAGCTGCCAAGTTAATGGCCTGCCATCATCATCTGAAGACTGGATGCTTGCTGGATGCCTGACAAGGTCCCGTTGCTCCTGACCACACTGCTGCTAGCAGAATTTTTTTTTTTATGGTTAGGAGTCTGGTTGTTTAAAAGAAGATGAAGTATTAGATTGACTCAGTCTCTTGTTTCATTCCTGACCATAAAATCATAGCATATTTTGGGTTGGAAGTGACCTTAAAGGCCATCTATTTCAACCCTCCTGCCATGAGCAAGGGATAGCTTGTATAGGTGTTAGTAGTGCTTCACCACCCTCAGAGTAAAGAATTTCTTCCCAATAACTAATCTAAATTTAATTTCTTTAAGTGTGAAGCCATTATGCTTTGTTGTATTGCTCCATGCCCTTGTAAAGCATTCCTCTCTAGCTCTCTTACAGACCCCTTTTAGATACTGAAATGCTGCTGTGAGGTATCCCTGGAGTTGTCTTTTTTTCTGGCTGGGGCTGAGCAACCCTATTTCTCTCCCAGTAGGCCTTCATGGGAGAGGTGCTCCCTCTGATCCTCTTTGTGACCCTCATGTGGACTCTCCAGCAGTTCCGTGTCCTTCCTGTGCTGGCACCCAGAGCTGGATGCAGGTTCCAGGTGGGGTCTCAGCAGAGTAGAGGGGCAAAATCCCCTCCCTCCCCTGCTGCCCACGCTGCTTTGGATGCAGCCCAGGACACGTTTGGCTCTCTGGGCTGGGAGTGTCATGGCTGGGTCATGTCCCAGCCTCTCATCCACTGCACCATCAAATCCTACTCCTCAGGACTGGTCTCAATCCCTTTTCCACCCAGCCTGTGTACATGCTGGGAATTGCCCAACCCAGGTGCAGGATCCTACACTTGGCCTTGTTCAACTTGATGAGGTTTGCATGCATGGACTTCTCAAGCCTGATGACTGTAATTGAGTGCTAAGAGAAAGCAAAATAAAATGCTTGGTGACCCATTCTATTACACTTACATTACCCTACAAATGGAAATTTGTTTTGTCTTGAGTTTCTCACAGCAGTGAAAGGAGGCATAGGCTATCTCCATGAGTGAGGATTAATTGCTTAGCTTTTCTCCATATTATGGAAACCAAGTCTTGGTTTATTAAATATTGCAACAAGTTGTCTTAGCAAGATGGCAACTCTTTCTTGGGATGGTTTGTCAAAAAGATCTTGCAGACAAGCTAAACCCCTCCAAGTGCTGGTGTTAACATTGACAGATGTGCTGTTGTAGTGACTGTATATGCCAGGGATGACATTGACCATTCGATTCTGTCAAGCCTGCTTGTTGACCTAAAGAAAAAAACATGTGGTCAGGGGCTGGAAAATCTCCTATAGGGAGAGAATGAATTGTGAATTAATGTGACTGAGTAAAACCTATGCAGAACATCTCTGTTAGGCAGAACAGAAGCGAAAGATGAAAACCAGCCTGAGAAAGATTCCAGACCTTTCTATTTTAAATGCTACGTAGAAAGTAGAAAGCTTTACTGTTCTCACTTTTACTTGCCATAATGCCTCAGAGTGATGTGAAAATCACAGGCATGAGAAAAAATAATCAGGTGCAAAGAGAGATCTTCTATTGGAGATCTTTCTTATGCAGATATTCTTTGTGCCTTTAAACAGGCAAGATATATGAGAGAAGAAGATACTGAAAAAAATCAAACCAAAGAACAAATCTACTCCTAAAAGATACAGCTGGATTTTCTTGTTTATTCCTAATTTCCATATCTAACACTTTCAATTTGTAAGTAAAAAGATGTGGTGTTTATCCTGGATACCAAGTCAATTTCCTTGTACCCAACTTGTCACTGCCACTGCTGCTCTGCAAGTAGTATAGGTAATGCCACCCGGGATCTTCAATATGCTCTTTATGGAACATATTCAGCCCTTTATTGAGTATGCAAATAAAATTCTCTGGATTTAGGAATACTTAAGAGAGGAATGAATGCGGATGCACACAGCTAGACTCCTCTCTATGGGGTCTAGTGGAATGAATTACTGTTTCAAAGTCAGTACGTGCAACCAGCTCCTGCAATATGCGAAGTGGAAACATGCATTTTACGTGATGTACCTAATTGGTTCTCCCAGGCTTATCACCAATACCTGCAATGCAGATTAAATGTGTTGTATGAGATTTTACTTTTTATTGTATTTATTTATTTTCAACTCTTAATCTTCTAGCCAGCTACTGAAAGCTCATGTCCTAAAAGATCAGCTTTTCAGAATTGTACCTGTCTTTGTGCAACTTTGCTGCCAGGTAGCCATAGAGGCTGCACTCTATGTTTCAGTATGATTGCAGTTGCGCAATCACTCATTTTCTTCCTGCTTTTATGCCCAGCTGGTGCTGGCAGGGTGTCAGTGAGCTGCTGTCTGAATTCTTCATGTTATGCAAAAGCAGTGGTTTAACAGCTGAACTGTTGTGCACAAGTGCACTTGCGCTGCACTGCTTCTTATTTGAACAGAGGCATTTAAACGGCTTGCATGTTTCTTCATGTTCTCATTTTCTGCCTCAAATATTTCCTCTTGCCAAGTGCCCTTCTTCGTTATTGCTTCTGAACCTTGGAGTTCAGCTCTTCAGACCTGGTCTGTTATCCCCACAGCCACCTGACAAATTCTCTTGCAATAGTGTAGTCCCCAGTCCTTCTCTCACAAACAATTTGCCTTTTGCACTCCAGCTTGAGTCAGAATATTCACCTGTCTCAAATCTTTGTAATGCAGACCCTTTTTATTTGGACTATAGGGTGGTTTTTCCTGTCAACATGATATGTGAAGTGGGATAACTGGTCTATATAACCTTTGATTTGTTTCTCAAACAGAATACAGTTTGTAAACAAAAGTTTGCAACACTTTCTAAATCTGTTTTGCTAGGCACGTTTGATCTAAACTGCTACCATGACAAAAACAGGAAAGCCTTTGAGTGTGAAATTCCTGCTGTGGTATGCAAGAAAGTGTATAACTGAATCCACAAATTACAGTTTTAACTAAGAAATTTGGATGATAGCCTCACATGGAATTTGTTCTATCTCAAAATCATTATTATATAAACGGAAATGTACCTCTCTGCAGGATTTTGCTTAAAAGCCCAATTCCAAATGTGCACCTCATCATGAAGGGTTTGCAATCACCAGTATTGAACAATATTTTGCGTATGAACATATAAATGAAATTATCACCATTTTAAAATGTGGATTAAAGGTTAATTACAACTATTTTAGCAATATGGAATGCAACTCCTTGATTTGCGCAGAACTACTGAAAATTTTGTTGGCTGTGATATTTACTCTTTCTTGATTTGATCTCACATCAGCTTCTTAAATATTGTACTGAAACATATTTGACATACAAATATTTTCCAACTGAATATGCTCAGGAATTAAAATTTATTTGAAGTGTTATGACTCTGATGTTAAGATCATTCAGTCCTTACATGTTATTTAGCCACAATTCCCTGGACAAATCTTCAGTATAGCAAACTATTCCAGCAGCTTGTGGTTGTCTTTTCAACAATTAGGCTTAGTTGGAACAGTAACTGCCTTCTCCAGCAAAGGTTGGCAAGTTTGAATCCAAAGTAGAACTTCACTGAATCCAGGAATATAAGTAAGGAGCTATCTTACCTAATCAGTAGAGAATGACAAGGAGGGGAATGAAAGTGTGATTCCTGTTCAACACCGTTAATTAGCGAGTTCAGCCCAAAATAGAAGAAAACATCTAATGATACTCAGTGGTAAATCCTAAGGCTGGGGGCAATCCTAAGTAAAGAGGAAAAACAAAATACAAAAGTTATTTTGTTTAAACTAGTGGATAGAATATTTGATGGGCTAGATTATAAAGTGCCTTTATTTTCTGATCTGGAGAAGACATCTAATACAACACACTTTTGTTAGATATTCCAGTCTTATGTTTTTCCTTCTGTGAAGTGATTTAATTTTCCATGAATATTTTATGTGGCTGGAGGTTAGAGTAGCTTGATGAGTGCTCTAACAACTGTATTATCTTTTCTGCTTCTTCCTACCTGTTTTCCTAGGAAATTCTCTTTAGCTGTGTGAAGCAGAATAGCCTCAGAGGGAGAAATAGGGCAATAGAGAAACAGGAAGTCCATATTCCTGTGCAATTCAGGCTTTGTCCAGAGGTGTGGAAAATTTGTGCAAGATCTTTTTCCAAATCAGGCCAAGAGTTGGATCATGTTCATACTCTGACCTACTGAATTGTGTCAGAGAGCACTTCCTTCCAAAATGTCTTGTCAATCACAGCCTTTTTTAGATGGTTTAATTAAGGTTCACACCCTAAAACCACGGTTATATCAAAATAAACCCAGTGGAGGAATACCTGCTAGTGTTCATTGAGTTAAGATGCCTGTTAGATTAATGACATTAGGTTTTAGATGGTATCATGCATATCCACGTGTTTTGGCACGCTGAAATTTTACTTGATGTGGATGTGGTTAAATGGGTATAACAAGGCTTGCAAATGGTGGAGTTGTCTTGCTGAAGAGTTTTTTGGTCTTTATGCCTCTAATTGCACTTTTCAGTTTCAATGATTGGAAGATTTTCCTGAAAAAAAGAGATGTCTCTGCAGGTTGGAAAAATTTAAAAGTGCAATTTCTTTAAATTTATATTTTTTAAAATGGGAATAGTATTCCTCACCTTAAAATTACTTTCTGTAACTCATGCTAAAAGCTCAAAATCTGTCTCCAGTCATGTTTATATCTCTGTTTTCTCTCATTTTTTCATCTTCTGTAATTAACCACTAAGCAAGGCACTTAATCACATGCACAGGAGATGATCATGGAAGCTATAGACACTAGTGCAAAATCCTTAAGAAAATATTTCCTTTAATACTTGTGAAAAACAGACAGAACTTTGCATTCCTAAATAGACAGCAGCATTTTAGATGATGGAGCTCTCTCTATAGTTCTTGACATTCAGAAAATAATTTATTTTATTGATATTTTTAAGGGACTTCAAAATGATGTGAGATGCAGTTGCAGACTTGCAGAAGCAAACTAAATATGAAGATGTAAATTTTATTCAGAAAGGGTCTTAAGTCATGATAGGTTAATGAAAGATGTGTTCTCTATTAAAAAGAAAATAAATTTTCCTTATTTCAAGTTACATTCAGATCTCTTTTTCTCTGCTTATTCTTAAGTAAAGCTTTTCACTTCAGATCTCAGTAGATTGTGGATGATGTCTGAATAGACAAACACACATCCTATATAGAATTCCATCTTCGTGTCTGTCTGCCTTGCCAGTACCTAGTTAATGCAATTCAGTTTAAGGCAGGGAAAGCAGCTCTTGACTAAGAGACCAGTTTAGCAGAAGACTAGGGTGTAGTTCACCGTTTTGCTAAAAGTGTACTCTGATATTTCTGAAACAGTGGATACTGATACTATTTTTGTATCAAAATATGAATTTATCATGAATTATTAAGGCTTGTCAGTTTGCCTTAATTAAATGTACTTACCCAGTATCTAGAATTATGTGTGCTGACCATCTTTGGAATCTTTGTGTACTTTTGTCATTAACATAAACAATACGAATCTTAACAATAAAGCAGAAATACATTTGTGATCTACTCAGGCTTAAGGTCTAAAATAAAAGGCACAGACTAGAAAGATAGAAGGCACCTCCTCTCACTTGGATTGTAGTGCACTTCTTGTCTCCTTGAGCCTGCTGCTCTAATAAACTTCATATTTTTTGCTGCATTATTATGGAGATGGAATGATCTTGACAAGCTAATGTCCTAGGTTACAATGTAAAAATGTGCCAGAGGGTCTGTATTCTATCTCCATCTTCATTAACTGTTGAAACAAAGGAGGGGCAGTGTTTTTCTTTGCCTCCTCCCCTGGACTATCTCCTGTTAATGGGCCATTAACACCTTGCCCTATGAGTCATAGATAACTCCCTCCGGGAGCCCTTTGTGTTTAATGGGCCATTGTGAGGACCCACCCCATGACTCATACAATGACATCAGCCCATTGTGAGGATCCACCACATGACTCATAGAATTACATAATCCCATTGTGAGATGCTCCACCCAGGGGGAGGAGCCAAGCATTCCCACCTGGATATAATGTGGGAACTGGGACAGAACAAGTAGTCCTGACCCACTGGTTTCCAGAGGACAAGAGCTACCAGACCTGTCTACAGGATCACTACTTCAGCAAGACCACCTCATCTGGACTGCTGCCACCACCCTAACTAGCAGGATATCAGGTTGTATTCTGACTCTGTCAGTGGTTTTTGTTTTCTTTGTATTACTTGCATGTATTTTATTTTTTCCTATTAAATTGTATTTCTGACTTGGAGTCTCACTGGTTTTGCTTTCAAACCAGCACAGCTAAAAATGTTGTTTCATATTGATGTTTCCTATGGCATTACCCTAAACTTTGTCAGCAGGTACTGCACATTAGCTTTTTGCTGAGATATTAAATAAACTGTATCATTCTCATTCTCTATCTGTACATCTCCTTCTAAGCACTTACAGGAAGAAATTACTCTAACTACCTGTGAAAGCTGAGGGATGTTTGAAGTTACAAAGTTTTTCTGTACTCCTTTTCAATCACTTAGTCTTTTGTTGATCTGGCTTGCTGCTCACTACGAGTGAATGACATCTTAGCAAAAGGCTCAGGCAGGAAATTTCAAAGGAGCTCAGTGGATCATAACAGGTTGTGATTTCTTGTTACAGAATGATGACTGTTATGTAATCTTTCCTTTTGATTATCATCACAGATATGTTAAACTATCCAGAGATAATTTAGTTAGTTGGAAAACTGTTTCCTCTGTCAATGATGGAGAGAACAGAGGATGTTTATATTCCAGCCTGTGAAAATGTAGCAGAAAATGCTCAGTGTAACTTCCCCACTGGCTTTTAGCACCTTTCTCTTCAGTCTTTTATTTCCCACTGTGACATTCTGATTCAGATATGTATCTCTGTGCCTTGATGTAGCACCGTGGCTCACAGAAAAAAGGCCACCACTCTTTAATTTAGGGCCTTGGAGCAGGGATTGAGTTTGACAATGTGCTTGTCCTGAAGGCTTGGTGTAGGCTGGCTGGCTGGCGTTGGGGAGCAAGTGGTTTCTACAATACAAGCAGTGACTTTAGGGGCTCTGCTTTCTGCATATCTTTATCTATTGCCTTGATATCCTTATGTCTACATGGTCAAGACTGGTTTTTATAGAAGGCATGCAAAGCTAATTGGTAGTTAATGGGAAAAATCATGATGATCATAGTGTTCAAGCGCTTTTTTAAAGACTTGAAAGCAGGGAGATTTAAAAGTCCTGGCACATTATTTCTGTAAAGCAGCAGAGAGACTGTGGTCAGCTTTTCTCCTGATACAACCAGCTGAATTGTCGTGACTTTGCAATAGACTCCAAGCTGGGCTTTGCTCTGAGTAATCCACCTATCAGACTGTGCCCAACTTTTAATTTCTTTTTATAAGCCCACTTTTTTTTTTTTTTTTTTTAATTATTCAGGAATAAATATCTCTCTTAATTAGCCATAGATACTATTAAGAAGATGAGTTGTACAGAAGCCAATAGGACAAGGACAGACAGATTGCCTGCTGCTATAAAACAAACCAGTAGAGGGTACTAATGACTTTCACTCTTGACTCCTGCATAAGTAAATGTTAATATATTCAGTGCTGAAAAGTGTATTTGAAAACAACGGTATACTACAAGTTATAAACAAAAAGACAAATTTGTTGTCATTGTTGTTTGCTGCCTGCATTCAATTTCCAGCTCTTCAGTGGACATTTCAGATGCTCTTTTCTGTGTGGTGTGAATTGGCTAAAAAGGTTGAGAGGGTAAGTTGGCACACATACAGTGAAAGACTACGAAGCTGAAGAAATGTATAAACAAGTGTCCTAGTTTGCAATCTATATGTGGTATTGTTATTATACAGGAGGGTGGATGCTTAATGCTTTGGAAAAACTACTTGATGTATACTGTAATTATGATTTTATGAATAGCAGGCAAAACTTTCCAAACACAGGGGTGCACAAAAAACTAGGGACGACGAATAAGTCTAGATTTATTAGCAGTTTTCTTTGTGTTTGGGTCCTGGAACTGGGAGGTGGTGGGTCCAGGCAGGTAAACCAGCCAAGGGGCCTGCCAGGCAGGAGGACATTGGGCATACAGAGTCCAAACTAGTTCCACTGATGTTGTTGCAGAGTGCAGGTTGCCCTTTCATATGTTACTGGGAGTACATGTGTCCCATGGGATTCATAATTCTTAAAGGGAAGACAGAGTGAGCAGAGGCTTTTAACTGTACCAAGTACTCCACGTACTTCTCAGATAATGTACTGAATTGCCTCATCTCTTGTTTCTGAGTAAATGTCCCATTGTTAAGATAGTTTTCACAGGAGCATATAGCCCCACCATATGCCTATGAGACATAGGGTGGACTGGGAGCTGGGCTCCCCCAGCCCTGGGTCAGGCCATGCTGGGGAGCTTGGCCTGGGCCATGGTGTCCTATGTGTGCTGCTCTGGCCATCAGGACTGTTATCAGGCCCTACTCACTTTGGAAGCCTGTGGTCCCACCATGCCAGGCCAGCAGCAATGAGCAGCTCTGTGCTCCTCATAAGGTGTTTCTGTGTTATGCATTTATTTGCTCTGCACTTGAATCATGCTTTCTTCTCAGAGTCCTCTCTGGCTTGACTTCCCCCCGACATTCAAGTGGCTTTTTGCTGTTAGGGTGCTGTGAGAATCACAGAGTCAAAGAATGGCTTGATTTGGAAGACACTTGAAGACCATCTGTTTCTAATCCTCCTGCCATTGACAGGGACACCTTCCACTAGACCAGGTTGCCTCTACATTCACCCTGGCCTTAAAGGCTTCCAGGCCTGTATGCAGGCCATGTAAAGTGGACTAGACAGCAGGAGACAAGAGAAAGTGGGCCTTAGTAG
The DNA here is from genome assembly GCA_013400315.1 of Bombycilla garrulus. Lineage (NCBI taxonomy): Eukaryota > Metazoa > Chordata > Aves > Passeriformes > Bombycillidae > Bombycilla > Bombycilla garrulus. Next base: position 70,439 of record VXBU01003592.1, read on the forward strand.
TCAAATGAAATAGAGTCAGTAAGGCAGTGGAGAGTGAGGTGCTGCATGGGGAGATCTCCAGGCACTGTTGCAACTAAAACCTGTCGGCTGGCACTTTGCTGCCAGCAGCCCCTGTTGCTGTCCAAGTCAGAGGCCATTCCAGCCTCCTCTCTGCCAGCAGCATGTACAAAAGCACACATTACAACAACACAGTAACAATTGTGGTGTCAATAGCATTGATTATGATATTGACAAGTTCCTTCTTAAAATTATTTTTCTTGCTGTTACAGTTACTGTGGAGAAACACATTTTGAATTGCAGCATCTGGACTTACTGCACACAAAAAGTGATGTGGTAAATCATGGCCCAAAATTTAGAGTGGATCTCCTTCCTGTCTGAATCTCTGAGACAGCACCACAGCACTGCTAGGATGTTTTTGGGATGATGTTTGAAGGGACTGTCCAAACGCAGTTTGTCACCTCATGTTTTTGCTGGAAATGCATGGAACGTTATGTTTGTGTCTAGTCTCTGCTTGCCTTAGACATTTTGGAAGTATACCAGTTGCAGTGAGTATAGCTAGTGACAGCATGGACCTTAACCCAATCAGTGTAATATCTCTCTAACATGGAAATTTAAAAAAGCTTGCTGTACATTTCCTAATACTGGTTGTTGTAATATTATAACTCATACAGATTTTTTTTCTACAGTAAAAGTATTTAGAATTTTTTTTAGATTTTTCTAGTTTATGCCTTTTCCATAGAAGAAAATTTTCCCTAACTACATTTGTGTCTTTTCTGGTAGTCAGAAATATAAAACATTCAAACCCAAACAAAAGCAGAGAGCACCATCCTTTTCTGAACACGGAAACCTTATTTTTTTCTTTTCTGGAGCATTCCACCAGTCATTCCCTGTAATAGGGAGTTCAAGATATTTTAATTAAATGTGTTTAATCCAGTAAAAGTATGATTTAAAGAAACCCTAAAACCCACCTATATATAGTTGCACATGTTTGCAAATGACACCAGAGAAGTTTCACAGAGCCTGTAAACAAACTGACCTGACAGCTCTTACTGCAGCACTATTATGGATTTTGTAAATTTTTTACAAGGAAAGGTTATAGTTTTGCAATAAAAATTATTATATAGCAAATTAACTGGTTTTTTTTTAGCTTGTAAAACTATTACTCAGATATGCAAAATAATATTAGTTAAGGAAGGATATATGCCATACTTTGCTGTCAAAATATTATTTATATCTGGTACTCATCCTGGTAAAGCAATTTTAAGACTGTTTTCAAGAACTTCAAATTTAGTGTTCAATTTTCCCTCTAGATGTGTAAGTCTGCTCTCCATACACTGTAACTTCCTTGGGGCAATGGTTATATCTTAAAAGTTTTTTAATAAGTTTTGCAATATGAAGAAATGTTTACTAGTCTCTGTGGAGTAACCCACAGAAAACTAGATCCACTGATGTTGTTGCAGAGTGCAGGTTGCCCTTTCATATGTTACTGGGAGTACATGTGTCCCATGGGATTCATAATTCTTAAAGGGAAGACAGAGTGAGCAGAGGCTTTTAACTGTACCAAGTACTCCACGTACTTCTCAGATAATGTACTGAATTGCCTCATCTCTTGTTTCTGAGTAAATGTCCCATTGTTAAGATAGTTTTCACAGGAGCATATTGCTCCACTTTTGTGACTGACTTCCCACTGCGAGGAGGGAGCACTGAAGCTTCAACTTTATTCCCAATAGTAAAATTCCCATGTTAAATTCTAAAGGAGTATAAAAAGTCACAGAATCATAGGATATCTTGAATTTCAAGGGACCTGCAAGAATCATCGAGTTCAACTTCTGGTCTTGTATAACAAACCTAAAAATTACATCATGTGCCTAAGACCATTATCTGAACTATTCTTGAACTCTGGCACATTTAGTGCCTTGACCACTTCTCTGGGGGACCCGATGCGGTGACCAACCACCCTCTGGGTGAAAAACCTTCCCCTGGTATCGAGCCCAATGCTCCCAGGACAGTTTCATGCCATTCCCTCAGGTCCTGTCAATTGTCACCAGATCAGTGCCCGTTCCTCTATTTCCCCTCATGAGAAATGTGTAGATTTTCTGTTGACCAATATCCCCATGTCCCTTCCACGCACTTTACAGCATCTCATGCCCCAATCTGTCTATCTGTCTGTCCAGAACTGACCTATCCCAGGTGCAGAGACCAACACTTTGTTAAACTTCAAATAGTCAGTGATTTCCCAGCCCTTGGCTTTGTGTAGATCTTTCTGCAGGCACTCTGCCTCTGAGGGAGTCAACAGCTCCTCTCAATTTTGTGTCACCAGCAAACTTACTTACCATTTCTTGAGTCCTGCCACCAAATCATTTATGAAGGTGCTGAAGATCATTAGCTTTAGGGTGGGGCCCTGTGGAACCTCACCATTAACAGGTCCCCAGTCGGATGTCACCCCATTCTCTGTAACCCTGTGTGCCTGACCAGTGACTCAGCTGCTCACCCAGCACAGGATCTGTTTATCCAGCTGGGGGCTGAATATTTTCAGGATTCTGAGCAAGAGAGTGCCAGATGCTTAAACAACGTCCAAAAAGATGACATCAGTTGGCCTCCATTGATCAGCCAGGTGGGTTACCCTCCTGTAAAAAGAGATTAAGTTCATCAACCAGCAAAAACTTATGGGCATATGTAAAATTGCCTCACACAAACTGGCTGAAGTTGTGCATCTCAGACGATCCAGATTGGCATTTTCTGTCTCCACTACACAGCCATCATGAGTTTTCCAGGACAATTAAAATGTTTGTTGATTTGCTGCCCTCTAAGAGTGTATTATCCAGCAGGTATCTCTGAGGGAATTGGTGAATGGGAATCCCACCAGCTTGTCTGTGGCAAGCACATATGCTGGAGGCACAAGACAAAAGGTCTTTCCCTATTTTCTTTGACTTGACTTTGCTTGCAGGCATTTTGAAACACAAAATTCTAGTAGAAGCTAGATTTCCTCTCAGCAAAGTGACATTTTACTGCAGAAAAACATTTAATGAAAGAAAAATAATACTAATTATGACTCTGGGGTATGCACATAGGATTGTCTTGTTCTGTTTGGCGGCTCTGATGTAGCTGAAGTACTAAATGCAATTTTGGGTAGGCGTAGGTTTCAGTTTGAGCTAAGCTAACATTTTTCAGGTTTCTTTTGTGCAGGATACTAAAGCAAATTCCCAGAGAAAAGTGTTCCATTCAGTTGCTGGGGTTTTTTTTTTGGCTATGGTCTTTTTTGTTTGGTTGGTTTTTTTGTTGTTTTTTTTTTTTGTTTTGCTTTGAATTTTTTGTTTTCTTGATTCATAATATCTTTTGTATTCTTTCCACTTATAGCCAGACTCAAAGTGGTCTTTGAGGCTTTTAGAAGGATAATATGGGATAATGTGTCTTGAAGGGATCTTTTTTTTCAGGTACACTGTAAATCTTGTAAAACATACTTTTTTAAAATAAATGTTTAGAAAATCTATTGCTGGTTATGGGTGCAATTTCAGTATTTATTAATATTTTTTAATTACTTCCTTTTCCAGGGATGTATTAGTTCTTTCTAGTTTCCTGGAAAACTGTATCACTTTCTTATATCACAAAGGTTCTAACATAATATTTCCAGGTACACAGTGAAGATAAACAGCAAGTTTGTTGTATTTCATTAGTCTTTGATGTTTCCCTCACACTTTAGGTCTTCACATAGTGATTGGCACATATGGACAGTCTTCTGGAGCAATGATTCCTTTTTGACTAGTGGAAAGTTATGATACTTAACAAGCATATTTCAACATGCAAAGTGTAGAGGACAACAGATTTGTGTCCCCAGCCAATTAAACGCATCATAAAGTGAAAAATAAAAGTGTGAACATTTTTCACTCACATAGGTTATGGAAGTGTTAGCTATGATTATAGGGAAATTTGAAATGAAACCATTGAAATAGGAATTAGAAATGATTGAATAAGGGGGAGGAACAGAAGTGAGTTTCACTACACTGAGATGTATCTGTTTCACTCGCTGTTTCTGCCTGCATAAAAGGCTTGTATAACATGTTGAAATATCATGTAATATTTCCCTGATCTAGCTATATGTGTATATATATATGAAATAAACAATTTTTAAATTAAAAATTAATTTTCTGGGCTTTTCATTCTTCATTAGAGGACTGGGCCATCATCAACCATGTGAAGTTCAATAAGGCAAACTGCCATATTCTGCAGCTGGAATGGAGCAACCCTGGATGAGCAGACAGACTGGGGAATGAGATGCTGGAGAGCAGTGCCAACAAAGGGACCTGGAGGTCCTGGTTGTGTGCAAGTTGAACGTGAACATGTGCCAGCAGTGCCCTGGCAGCCAGGAGGGGCAGCCCTGTCCTGGGGTGCATCAGCATCACCAGCTGGGCAAGGGAGGGGATTGTCTTGCTCTGCTCTGAGCTGGAGCAGCCTCACCTCGAGTGCTGGTTTGGGTGCCACAATATAAGAAAGACATTGAACAGCTAGAGAGTGTTCGAAGGACAGTGAATGGCTTGAGGGGAAGCTGAATGAGGAGCAGCTGAAGGCACTTGGTCTGTTCAGCCTGAAGAGGAGGAGACTGAGGGGAGGCCTCACTGCAGTTACGATTTCCTCATGAAAGGAAGAGGAGCAGCAGGCACTGATCTCCACTCTGGTGACAGTGACAGGACCCAAGGGAATGGCCTGAAGCTGTGTCAGGGGAGGTTTAAATTGAATACTAGGAAAAAGTTCTTCCCCCAGAGGGAGATTGGATACTAGAACAGACTCCCCAAGGAAGTGGTCACAACACTGGCAAAGTCTAAAAATGTTTGGACAATGTCCTCAGGCATATGTGATTCTTGGGGGTGGTGCACTATAGGACCAGGAGCTGAACTTGATGGTCTTGGTGTATCCCTTCCAAATCACAGTTTATTCTGTGATTCTGCAATTTCCCTTTCTAATCCAAAGTTATAATAATGATTCTGACATTATTTGGAAGAAATAATCTTACAAACTAGTTTGTCTTGGAGGATTATATACTTCAGTAGAGAATAAATGCATTAAGCAAAATAAGATGAGGTCTTTTTAGCTGATATTTTTTTCTTATTCTGGTTAGAATATTATCCTTTGCAGAAATGGAAATTTTTGGGACTTAATCAGCAACTTTTTCTTCCTGCTGGCTGTTAGGGGGCCAATCTCCCTTTCTGTTCCAAATAAATCCGATCACAAAATTGAAATAAGAAGGGCTAGATAATCAGATGATTGGATACTTATGAGTATAGACCCAGTGGCTTTTTTGAAATAAAATTGTTCAGTCTGGTTGATAATCAGATCAACATATTTTCTTTGTTTTCTCATGCCAAATCTTGTTAAAGAAATGAATATTTATTTTCCCCTGATAACTGTTTTTCTGTGTAAACTGATTTTTGTGGTTGCCCTAGATAAAATCTGTTAAATAATAGGCAGTCTGATCCTTGTCTTGGTGGATCTGAAAATATTTTTCACTCAGTATAATGAAGTTTAAAGATATAATTTGATCTGTAATAACAAGATGTGCTTTTAGTCATTTATAAGTGCTGAAGACAAATCTTTTATGCCAGTCATCCTGCTCAAGTGGTCTTAGGATTCCAGCACCAAGAGTTTGAGAGGCCATGTCATGGATCATGTATCTTTCTGTTTACTCATGTACTTAGAGGAAGTTAATATAACCCACAACTCAGTTAACACGTTTTTATTCTTCCTCTGAATGTTGGTATTACTTTTCTTTCCTATGGACTTCTAAAGACAATAGCTGGCAGCACTTAATAGAGGTGTATGGCATTGTGAAGGGGGAAATTCACTGGTCAGAAATATCTGCTCCTCCTTATGGATTATAGGGGGATCCACAAACTATGCAGCAAGATAGGGAAAAAATAGATCATTACAGTATGTGTAAATTAAGTTCTAAATTCCTGGATAATCCTTTTCTTCTTAAGGGAAATTTTTATACTTCATAAGGGCAAGATCCTTCCTCAAGCTTTCAGGCTTGTTTGACCTAGGAGGTGATTGGCATTGATATCTGCAGAAACACTAGAAAGTACTTTTCTTGCACAGCTATTGAGAGTTGCAAGTTCTCTTATCTTTCTCCACGCCAATTAATTAATTGTAAAATGGCTATATTACATGATAATAAACTCTAGGTGCAAGGAGAAGCCTTAAACTTAAACAAAATGTGTAGGTTGGATTTATTCCCATTAGCGTCTGTTTTGTTTATCAAGTTAGTATCTATTTCTTTATTAATGTGAGTTATAAGGTGGATTGCAGAAATGCACATATTCCCCTCAAATAAAAAGAGAGTTGTTACAAGTGTTTATCTTGTATAGTACTTGTTAAACAAACTTAAGGAAGTAGGAAATATGCCAAGGAGTAAAAGGACACAAATTAAGACCAAAAAAGAGGAAGCATGTTAAGACAAAAAAGTATATCTGATATCTGCAAAATAGCAGATCCTTCACTGCCTTGTTTACATTTGTTAAAATCTTCAGTATAAAGATTTATCTTGTATCATCAAAATTAAGGGTATTTCCTTGATAAACAGTCTTATAAATAGAACTATGATATCACTGTTTCCCAGTTTAATTTTTACTCTGTACTGTAAAACTGCAAATCAGCAGTAGGATTGTGTCTTCACCTTTATCAAGATCTGTGTGTTATGATAGTGTCAAGGAATCAAACTGAGAAGTATCAGTATAATCTGTTCAAGACAGCAAGAATATCTTCACTTGCCTCCAAAGGAGAGTATTTTCAAAGAGACCTGGTTGCAAGACACCACTTCCTCTCTGAATGGCATGTGGAAAAAGGATGTGGCTTGGAATACCCAACAAAGCTCTCTTTTTCATCACCTGTTGCCAGAAAATCTTTTTTCACTGAATTTGAGGTGTTGAGTCATGGAAGCAAGGTAAAAAGCATGTAAGGATTCATTACTTCTATTCGTTTGATTCCATAAGCAATGGACAAACCCAAGAATTTATCTAGCCCTGTTTAATGTATTCTATCAAATAATAGTTTTTAATAGTGTTTTGTTTGTTTATTTGTTTGTTTTTGTAATATGAAACTCATTATCTAAGATGAAATATCAGTTGACAGCTTACAAGAAAGTTTCCAAGTTAGGCCAAAAGGTCTGGGGGCTCTATCACAGTTTCCTTCTACATGCTGGTAAAAGTCTCAATGATGGCAGTTAGTCTGCACTTAAAATAAACTCAGAACTCAAGTAAACACCAAAACAATTCCCAAGTGAGCTTCTAGTTCCCTCAAATCCCACTGCAGATTTTATAAATCTGGAAGTGTAAAAATTATTTAGGTTCTATTGTAGAAACAATCTTAATTTCAAAGGATACTATCAACATTTGGATTCCAGGATCACAAGTCCTGTGAACAATGCCAGTATTGAGAGAAGACCTATGAGAAATTAAGCACATGAACATTCTTGAACTCAATGATTTTTAAACTGTCTTCGTGCATAAGCTATCTTACAACCTTTTTATTTGTAAAATTTTGAAACTCTACATTTCTTTTTGCACTAAAATGTTAATAAAAATACTATTTTATGTTTATATGCTTCTATAATGGTGAGATCTTGCAGAAAAACCAGCAAGTTTGTATTTGAGAGCTGTTGTAATTGCCAGTTTGCAACAAAGACAAGTAGATAGCAGAAATTATAACAAATAATACCATGGTTAGCTTGTGGTGGACGTCTTGAATGTGACATCAGAGTTATGTGTCTGGCATTGCTGGAATAATTAATTTTGAGTTGCCAGTGGCAAATGCTACAGTAGGGACACCATTAATTTACAGGCGGAACACCTGGAAAGACATTTATACTACATATGATCACTGGCTGCTGAGGGAAAGAGTGAGAAGGCTACAATCTCTGGTCATGTTTAAAACTACATGAAAAACTGAGACAAAAAAGGTGGGGGGGAAGGGTGGGAAGAGTTAGCTAGCCCACCTGAATTAGAACTTCACAGAGAAATCAAGTTTTGGAGAGGTTCCATACAGGATTCACCCCTTCACACTGTCACTGGACACCATGCAGTGATGACAATGTGTAAGTCTCAGCCTGACCCTTTGAATCTTTGGACTGATGAAAGAGAGAAGAATACTTGAAAACATAGTACATATCAAAGTGAAAAGAAGTTTTAAGAAAAACTATAACCTTTGAAGATGAGGCACTGTTTGGAAGCATTTTGTCACAACTTGAAAGATCATATTGTAGAGAGTGAGAGCACACATTCTTTTATATTTTCACAAAGCTAAAGATCTGTGTGTCTAGAAGGTGTGATAATCAATGAGTGTATTCTGTGGAGACTGTATTAGAAAACTGAATGAAGGATTTTTGTACAGGGACATGTCTTGTGAGAGGGCTTGGTCAGATGAGCCATATTCATGGAGCATTTAACTGCAATCCTTTTGTATAATCACTACTTAAATGCTTTGCTGCAATTGCTAATGCCCTGATGTCACTCAGTACATGCCTGTAGAATTAATTTTTATCTATTCAGCTCTAATAGCAGAGTGATGTTTTCCACAGGTAATGCTGCTTAAACTGTGCAGAGATGTAAGTCCAATACCAGCTTCCTGGCTGGAAAAACTGTGGTGGATAGTGGTGTTGCAATGGCCCCCTAAAGGTTTATGACAGGCAGACAAGTGCCAGTGATCATTTAATCTGATATTACTGTCACCTGAATCAAAACAAAACTGGGACTTTTTTAGCAGGTGAATTTGACCCGACTTCTTCTTCAGTTCATGTAATTAGTCCCCTTCGGAATGTAGTTCATCTCCTCTCTTTTAGAACCCCCTTTCAAAATTGGATAAATGTCTGCTAAGAGGGCTCTTTTTCTTCACTGACTCAGAGCTTAGATGATGAATGTGGACTAGAACTGAAGTTTTAGATGATTAGTATCACAACAAGTCTGGTTAGTCTTATTTCACAGAAGAGGCAGGTCTAACCTGAGCCTAGGAAAGATTGAGAAGAATTTAGGAAATCAGGAGTGGTCACTGGTTGCCTCTCTCATTTCCTTTGCTAAATAAATCTTAGTAAAAGACAGAATTTGTCTCCATCTGTGATAAACTTGCTATTCTGTATAATTTCCTAATTTAGTGTGTAGTCTGAGCAAACTATTCCTTTTCACCAGGCAGCAAAATATTCCTTAAGTTCAATAGGTAGTTAAGCAACTTGCAGTTAAAATGAGCCTAAAAACTGTGCATATATCAAAACATTTCCACTGCTACTCTTGCTATTTTACTCAGCTTTATGTTGTGTAAGAATCATTTACAGTGTACCTTTTGTCTAAATTACTTTAATGGGCTCCTAGTCCAGATTGCATATAGTAGTGTTCAGTACAGCATGATAGGTGCATTAAAACTCCAGAGAAAAATATAGACTATTTAAGATTATAGTGTCAAGAAGTACATTTTATACCATTTGAGAAATAATGTGTTTTTGTGCAATTATGGTGTGTGTCCTATTATGTGTGTAAAAGGCAGAAGTAATTTCATACCCTACAACTAAATTTTATTTACTCTTGCTTTGGAGCAGATCTGATAGAAATTTTTTTATTACTGGTTTCACAAACAGTAAGTGTTTTAAAATTTGCAAGCTGATTATGAATTTGTTTCTCCAGCTCTGTGAAATATGTTCTAGTGTAGACTGTGGTGTGTCTGCTCACTGCACTTTCCTCTTTTTTATCCCACCTCTAATTCTTCCTTCTATATGGATAATTTCAGACCCTAACTCCCTGAAAGAATTGATGGGCTGGACTAGATGGTCCAAGGACACTAACAGAGGAATAGAAAGAATTTACATATATATGTTCCCAGAATTTTGAGGGAACAAGGGAGAGGTTGATAAAGGAGCAAAGGAAAAATATTTTCTCTTGTAAAGGAAATAAAATTTTGAAACCAGTAATTATCTTTTTAACTTTTCCTTTCCTTTTCCTTTTCCCTTTATTTTTCCTTTCCTTTTTCCTTTTCCTTTTTCACCTTACCATTGTACTGAGAATGATTATGAACAGAAGATCACAACTTCAGGTGCTTTGCCACATGTCCTTCTTAAACTGCAAAACTACTTTAAAAGCAGACTCTTGATAGGACAGTCAGCTCAAAGACTGACATGATATTTTTGTCTTAAATGTTTTAAATTATTTAACTTATGTTGAAGAATTCCTTCTTGAGCAGGGGCACGGAGTGCCCCTGCAGAGGTTGGACAATAAAGCCTTAGCCTAACTGCGGCCTAGTAGTGGCCTGCAGGGGCCTGTAAGACCTGAAATTGTGATGCAGGAAAAATAAGTTTAATCTTTGTTTCTTTAAGTTGTACCAGTTATAGAATGTGATATACATAAGTTAGAACAATGTAGCCAATTAACTAGCATCTTCTTCACAAAAGCATGTAAGCTATGTTGTCATATTTAAAGACAGATGCAGGACAGAATAAACAGTTCACCATTTTCACTGCATGAGTGCAGGTGTCATTTATAGCCCAGCTCCTTGACTTTAAGGAACCCAGCTACAAACTTACTTGGAGAGTACTATTGGAGAATTATCAAGTGTCATGGATAATATTTCCACTTATTTTCTCTCAGGAAGAGCGACTTTGGACTTTTCCTTCTTTTCCACTTCCAGACAATATGGAAGAGATGGAGGGAGAGAATTAGAGCCCCACTGTACTTCTTTGGTTTAGGTACACTCTGGTTTTGGGTTTTTTCAATAGCGTAAGTAAAGTATAGCAGGTAAAGTGATCTTGTAAGAGGGAGTATATTACCAATTAATCTGATGTGCAAAATGTCTTGCTTTATTATTTCTAGTGAACAAGTAATACACAAACTCCAAAATTTTCTGTAGGGATAAGAAACATGCTTAGAAGAATAACAGATACATGCTTATAACTGCTCACTGGAAAGCCATTCCATTACTTCTTGCCCACTAAATTAAACTCTGTGCTTTTCTCATGCCATGTAAATTAAGTGCTGTGAAGTGACTTTTCCCATTCTTTCTCATGTTATGCATTTTACCTCTCTCCTTGCGTTTCCTATATATACTTACAGAAGGATATGGACTTCTAATATTATTACATTTGTAAGTGATGGCTTGGAGCTGACAAATTCTCTGTCAGGATTCTGAAGCAGCCATTATTCCCATACTAAAAAGCCATTTCTCATTAAAAATAAATAAATAAATAAATAAATATAAGTGTCTGTTCAGTCTCCTCAGTTATGCCTGAACATATGCAATTATTTCTTTGTACACCCACCCGTATGAAAAATTTCAATCAGTTTTGAGGCTGCGTCAGAACATTCAGATTATTTTTGTTAATGCTTGAGTTGGACCAAATGTGTGCTATATAAATGACACGTTTTGAATGAATATCCAAACAGTCATTTCTGTTGCCTTTCAGTTTGATAATTACTAAAATTGCACTTTAGGCTTTTCAGTGTTGAAACCCAAATTCAGTATGTTTCTGGATAGTATGAGAGAGACCAAAATAACAGAATTTTCCATCAGACTCTCTCCAGCTATATCAGGATTTTGAATTTCTTTGATTCTGGACTCCATATCTGAAATTCAGCTTGACTTCTAGGTTTGTGTATGTATTTTTTTATCTCTTTTGCCTCATAAAAACTTCATTCTTGCTTGTTCCTGTGTGAGAGAATGTTCTGCTTTTCTAGTTTAACCCTTAAACTCAACTGTCATAAACCTATACTTCTTTTTGTTTTTTTGGGAGGAGGAAATTGGTCTTTTACATTTTCGTGAGGTGTCAGTTTCAAAGACCTTTCATCCCTATTCTTAGTATGATTGTTTAATTATTTAATGATATTCCTTTTCCTGATGGGAAAATTCTTTCTCAGACTTACGTAAGGAAAAAAAATACATACAAGCACACAAATTTGCATATATGCATGGAAATATCTTCAGGGCAGATGTCAAGAAGACAGGGACAGACTCTTTTTTTTATGGTGGCCAGTGGCAGGAAGCATTAACTGTCAAAAAAACATTTAGAAAAAAGTTCGTATCACAGAAGGCACTAGGCTGGATTGCAACTAATTTAATCAAAGGAACAAATTTCAAAATCTGTAGGCAATCTCTAACAGATTTTGCAAAATTATAAGATGTTGTAGGAGATAAAAATTAAGAGATAACAGTAGGTGACTAGAAAGCTGTGATTAACTCATTAGTCATGAAAGTCAAGCACCTGTGGTTTGCAGCAGTCATGCTAGTTTATTCCCTTAATCCAAGATAAAACCTGTGCAAATGTCTTTAGGAACTGTGACTGGTTTTCAGAAGTCCTAGCTAAAAGCTATTATGCATATTTTTCTGTGTTTTATTTTCTGAAATGGGAACAAGTAACAGTCTCTGCTACTTCTAGAACTGCCAAAACATCGCTCTACTGAAAAATGTTATTGAGCTGAGATTAAAACATTCCCCTGAAATTTATGTGCTTGATAAAATTTCAGACAGGATTAAAGAAATAGAATGAGTCTTTCCAATGAACTCCTCTGTGAGATTATTGAAGTGTTTTTCTCTTGACTGTTAATGTTTATTCATGCTAAAGTAATCAGAATGCTAACACAAATTTGCTATGGCCTTTTTATAATTATATTAACGACTAAACTTCCAAAATACTTTATGAAACGGTGACCGGGGGTTGCCCGCCTTGCCCGGGTGGCCTGCCTGGGTGGCAGTCAGACCCCCAGTACCGCTTTAGATTGCCCAGACAGCGAGGTCCCGGTCTCGGTCCCAGGAGCGGCTACGCCCTAGCCGTGGGCTATCCTGGCAAGCTCAGCCTGATTCTTATCAGGCGGTTCAGCTCTATAGTGATTTCAGCTCTCAGTGATATTCAGCTCGCAGCTTGCCAGGTAGTCGCTTTGCTAGCTCAGGGGTGAAGAGACGAGAAGAGCCGAGCGGCGCATTCCACGAAGTCTTTATTGGGGGTTCCGCGAAGGGGTCCAGGAACGGCGTCTTCTGCCTAATTGGGCAGAAGTAGGGGTTTTTATAGGATTAGGTAGGATTGGGATAACTAGCCAATAGTCTGAGGTCTTGGTGTTTTGACCTATAGTCTTAGGACATCTGGAATGTAGCCAATAGTGTTACAGGGAGATAACAGAGGGTCTTAGGAAGTAGGGTTTAGTACATGACTATGCATTTTCTCTCCACGTAGGCCTTGCTAGAGGCTCAAAGATTGCAACAACTTTAAAAATAAAAATACTTAATATAAAACAAATCAGACAGTGCAATATTGCAGACAGTGCAATGTAATGAATGCCGTCTCCCTCATCCTACATGAAATTAAAGAAAAGTTTAAGTAGACATGAGGTTTGATGAATTTTATTTGATTAAATTAGCAATATAAATAATGCCAGACATGTCTTAAAGCTGGGAAGATTTAAAATTTTATTTAAACACTCCAGAGTAATACTTAAAATACTTGTTGCTAAGCAAGACATCTTTGTTTAAATGGTACTTTAGAATTTATAGACAGTCTCATCACTTTTCAGTTTGCTTTAAAGCAATGAATATGCAACAGTTTCTGTTGTAATTTACAGCTGGTGAAATAAGCTGCTACATGTATAGGACACTTCCAGTTAAAAAACTATTTAAGCAGAGATGATGATGATGCCATCTGCCAATACCTTCTTTGGGCTTACAGCTGAGTGCCAACCTGTGATTCTTGGAACATTAGAGATGGATTTGATAGATTCTGAGGCCTAGGAGGTAGTCTGGAAATATGGCTATAGTGACAAGGGCATGGTCCAATATTATGCCTCTATCCACATTTTTCTTCAAAAAGTCCGTTTTAGACATACATGTTCCTTGAGAAAGGGCTTGGAACTACCAAAGACATTGCAATACAAAAAGAATACTGAAAAAATAATGGTGCACAACATAGGAGAGAGAGATGGTATCAAAATGTTTAAGACAAAGTGATTTGATGCATAAAATGGCATTCAGACCTTACTAAATAAGAAAGTAATTGAATAAATTTCATCTTGTAGAAGAAAGTATTTTGCAGCACCACTAAACAGACTTCTAAATCATAGGAGACTTGTGTGTCATCAGAGGAATTTAACCCTAAAAATGTACAGAATTGGTTTAATTATTAGGTTGCTTTTTGTATGGCCTATTTAGTGCATTACATTGTAAAACTGTTTATGGGGGAGGGGGGCGGTGTCCCATTCCCTGTAGATGAAGCTGACAATGTCCATCAAGTGGTATGCATCTTTCTTTCATGGGCATTTATTTCAAGAATGCATTGTAATATCTCTAGTGGGCTTTTCTAATAGCCTTTTCCCATCTCCTGCTTAAGTGTTATCCCTAGGGTGTAATTCAGGATGTAATCCATTGCTTCCACCACAAGCATTAAATGAGTTATCTTATTGTTTCGCCTCCACAAATTTAAAGTAAGAGAAGATAACTGCATCACAAGCAGGGAATTTGTTTGAAGGGACTGAAAAGACATTTCTGTAGGATTTAAAAATAAATTGATCCAATTATAACACACTGGTGATGAATTTCAGCCTCTACTGATAAACTATGGAGATGAGGTAATTACTATTAATGTTTTTTTCTGTTATTTTTGTATCTTTCTTTGTAATTAAGCAAGACATTGTATTGCTTACTGAAATATTTCTGATCGCTTTTTTGCACATGAAGAATAAAGGAAGGTTTGTTTCAGTTTCCTGACTCATTAGTGATTTTGCAGATTTCCAAGTATGCAACATCTCCACAGAGAGTCTGCCTTAGGGTTTCAGCCTAGAGAGACTCAGAATGACATCCAGTGATGAAAAAAAGAAGTTCCTCTCCTGATGGTTTAGAGAACAAATGAGATGAAGTAAATTTCAGAGCTGCAACCATTTCTTATCCCTTCTATTAATGACACTGACTGGTTCCACTGCCATATTTCTCCCCAAGGGCAGGCCAAGAATTAGTTATGGGTACAATTTGAATGATCAAGGCCTTTAATCTGCTGTCTTTCAAACCTGGTCTGTATCTTTTTATATCAAAACGCAGAAAAGACAATTTTTTCTGGCTTCAGCTGGGAAGTAACCATTTACTTATTTTGTATAGTAATGTCTGTTGACTCCTGGATTTAATAAAGATTGTAAGGACTAATTGGGTCTTATATATATATCTGTAGCAGGGATACAGCTATAATGCTACTGGAGCATTTCTGAGGAAGAGTAAACCTGGAAATGAAACTCGAGATAATTTCAGTAAGGAGGTAATATAAAAGAAGCTCTTTATTTGAAGGCCTTCAGGATCAGCTATGGAAAGATGTCCACAAAAGTCCATCCCCCCCCAAGGGGTGAGTACATTTTATAGGTTTTAGGAAATTAGCATAATTGATAAAAAGCACCAGTTAGGAGGACAAGTGGAGATGCTCTTCCTCCTCCAGATTGATCCCCTTCTCTGGAGCCCCTCTTCAGCACTGACTGTACTTTGTCCATGAGAATGGATCTCCAAGAGCTGTTCTTGGCCTTGGTTCCCAGGAAGAACCAAGATAGCACACGGGCCTTTTACCTCCTGGGGCTTGGAGCTCTGGAACTTGTTTTGGAAAAGTACTGGGAAAACTAATCACTAGTACAATAGGTTATGGAGTTACAAATATATGTGTGAAATATACAGAGAACATACGAAAGAAAAAAAGGCAAAACCCAAATGGCATCAATGTAATTACAATTTATATGCTTTTATGGATGCATCAATATTTTGTGATTGTTAATTTTTTAGGCTTGAAATTGCTGATATTGTGCATGTGTATTATAAATTTGTGTATATTTGTACTTAGAAATATATATCTATATAACTATATATTGTATTTATATACAATATACCTTAATAATTAACTCTTAAATTGAAAGGACTTAGATTAAATATAGTATCTTCCCATACAACTGTTCTGTAACCAACCATAATGAACATATTTTGGGATTGAATTCTGAACTGGATTTGATTCAACCTTGACAATCAATCATAATACAAGTAAGAGTCTACTCTAAATTTGAAGATATATAAGAAGTTTTTGAGAGAATTCAGATTGAGCTTTAA
>VXBU01003592.1:105757-122225 GCA_013400315.1 Bombycilla garrulus
CCTTCACAATTGCCTCTCCTCCCCTCCCCTCAACATAAAATACCTGAACAAGAGAAATAAAAATAAAGGTATTACTTATTATATGTATTTACACATTAAAAAAAAAAATCTAAACAAACAACAAACAAAATCCACTTTAATTTTTTTCATGTCAATCTTCATTATTTTATGATCAATGGAACTTTTTGTATTTCAGGTTTCTTGTTTAAAAGAACTCCATAGGATCAGATATAACTTATTCTAAAAGAAATATTATTTTAATACCAATAGCATTAAAAATTTGGATAAAATGTTCCAGACACCATTGACCCCTGGACATTTATTGTACCTATCAACCTTTCAAAATGATATCCATTCTGTCACATGGCACTTCAAGATACTCTGCTTGAAGCAAGTTTCTGCAATGTATTATAAGCATAGAGCTTTGAATTTTGATCAAGCATGGTTTAAAATATCTTTACTACCTGCAGACTGATGTAATTTGTAATACCAAATGCTGTAATTGATATTAGATGAAAAGGTATGAGGAGCATAGCTTACCCTCCTCTGTCAATCCCAAAAGGGAAAGGAGAAACTTTTGTGTTTCAAGGAAAAAAAGATATGGGTACCTACCGGCAGATCCTATTAAGAAGCTTGCTAACGATGAACTTCATGGAAGATTTTCCTTCAAACCAACAAACAAATAAAGGTGTTTTGATTCCCAAACAGAATTTTTGCCTAAGTCCCTTACCCTATTAACATGTTTTTGGTAAGAAACAGAGAGTTTAATAAAATTTAAGGGTTTACTAGTACAATACGGTGAAAAGGTCTTGGGTTAATAGGAAAAGTGATTTAGGAATAATGTAACTGCTGAATTTCCCTGGAGTATATTGCCTCAATGCTGAGAAATCACCTGTGCTTTGTTTTCCTACAGCTGTAGAATGGGGAGATATTTACCTGTATGACCTGTGGGCAGGTTTTCTAGAAAATCATAGCAAATAGGAATTTGGAGAGAACAGAAAATGAGCCAATGAATAGCAATCATTTAAAGACATATAAATGTGCAGAAAATCATAGAATAATTTATGTTAGAAAAGGCCTTTAAGATCAATAAGCCAAATTATTAGAATTACATACTAAAATTGAGCAGGATATTTTTGGCCACTACAACACCTAAAAGTACACTCCATTTGATCTCCCTTTAGATCTCTCCATTAGCTTCCTGTGGACTTCTGTTTGATTGTTTGGGTTTTGTTTTTTTTTTTTTTGAAGAAGTCTTGATGATTTATATAGCACCCCTACATTCTGCCTAGCAGGTATTAAAAAATGGCAGATGGTGTTTCAGAGTTAGTGTTTCTCAGCAAGAACCACCCTCAGAGCAAGAAGTTCAGGCAAAGCATTGAAAAGGTTTGCACCAGCTTTTGCACCAGCACTTCACTCTTTATAATTCATCTCATTTATCTGAAACTGCACTTCATCTCCTTGCAAGACAAAGACAAAGCTCTATTCTCCCTGACAGTTTGCTCTTAGGTGCAAAAATGGCAGTAGAGAAAAAATAAGAATCTGATTTCATGTCCACCAAATTAGCTACAGAAGCAAATAGCAGTTGAAGCTGACTGTCTTATGTAATTTCTTCACATGATGCTAGCTCAGATTTGCTAAGTGATAAGTATGAAATAAAGTTTAGTAAAGAGGTTTTCTTCTCTCAGTTTATTTCTCCTTGTGTTGTTCATCTGTACTTCACCTGCTGGGCAACGGCATTGCAATTCTCAGGTGGCTGCTGCTGTGTAGAGGTCAAGTTGGGAAATTACGTCCTGATCACCCCTTCAAATTTTGGATGCATGGCCCTTGATTCTCAGGAAAATTTTCTCACTTATGAGTAGCCAAATCTAGTGCTCTGCAATGGAGACATTTTCCTACCTGCTTGATACCTGCAGAGCCCAAAGCAAGAGGGCAGGATCCTTAGGAAGAAAGACTTTGGTAAGCAGTGCTAGCCTTCTTGTGGCTTTGTAGCAAGTGCAACCTCTGTGATTGCTGGCACAGCAGGTAATAATATAATGCTAGCTTCAACAGAAATTCATCATATGCTGTGATGTAACAGTGGCAGGGTGTTTGAAGTACATAAACAAGTGCAGAGCTTTGCATTTGTGCACAGCAGTGTTGCTGGTTGCTGTAGGGATCACTCAAGAAAGTCACTAAACACTGTGTATTGTTTCACGCTTCCTTTTCTGGTTTCCCAGGTAGTCTCATTCTCTGTGTAGTAAATATAAAGCCCAGAATGTTTTGTTTTTTTTTTTTTGGTTGCTTTTCTTTCTGTAGGATGTTTTTTATAAACTTTTGGGGCATACTGAAGCATTTGACACAGTGATATAACAGAAGTGAGTGTATAATGTAGGGGAAGGGTATTTTGCAGCATAGATAGTATTTACAGGATTATGTAAAGAGGCTTGCCCAGATACAAGCCTAAAGAGATTAATATCTCTGCTCTCCATCAACCTTAAACAGCTGCCATACCTTTCCAAATCAATAAAAAGTGATGTAATGAAATCAGACCTGAGCTGAAAATCACAGTGATCTATCATCCTGTTTCAGATAGAATGTGTCTGATTAATGTATATGTCTTCTCTTTTTGTCTCAGTTTGGCTTTAACAACAGCCATGTAGCCTGCATCCCTTCTGATCTACATATTGGTCTGTGCCTCAGACTGAATCATTTAGCTCAGAAAGTCCTTTGAAATACTCCCTGTGGACTATTTCAAACAGGAAATGAGTTGCACTCTTCTCAACAAGTCGTCGGGAGCTGGGCAGGGGTGAATGCTGGATCTTGGCACCTGCCAATGGGAGAGGTTTGGAAAGCTTTCCTGCTCTTAGTGTTCTCCTGTTTCAGAACAGTGCTCCATGGCTGGTTATCAATGGGGAGAGTATGGAGTTATTTTAAAGATTTAAAAACTTATAATGAACATTACATAAAGTTAGCTGAGACTGTAAATGGAATGAAACAGCTTGTTTAATTTCTTTAACATGTCAAAGACTGCAAGTTCTGGTGAACTGTTGTGTCTCAAAACTGTAGGATATCAAATCCAGCCACTAACATTTATTTATGTTAAAGCTGCAGTTCAGCTCACCCTATTTACAATTGTCATCACATGTGCTTCTTAATTGTTCTATTACTTTGTCAAAGTTTATTTGCACATTATTAATGAATATTCCTCAGAGATGCTATTCATGGATACAGACATGCAATGCACGAATACTGATGAAAGTGCTAAGGCCAACTGTTAAGTGGAGCCAGAACTACACGGGGTCTGCACAGTGCCTAAATTCCAGCTGACTTTCCAAGTCCCTGGTTCCATTTGAAACACATGACAAGGAAAATACAAAAAAAAAAAACCTTTACTCTACAAAAAAATTGAAACTAAATCAATAGTAATATTATTTTGATTACCATTCCTTGGGCTTTCTTATCTACTTGCTCTGATATGACTTTAAGTCAAGGATCTCGTCACAAGATAGTTACTGGTTTATGCTGTAATAAAACATTGATTACTCAAAATATTTAGATATGCAGTGAATTATAAACAGTGGTGAGGCCGTCCTCCTAGCATCTGCTTGACAAATGAATGTGATGGTTCATTCAGATCTGCAGTGCAGGGATCAAAGTGGGAATACCCTTTAATTCACCAAAGCTTAAAATACTGTGTAAATGAGGAAAAATATGCTATTCCTTGGGGATTTTCTTATACAGTCCAGCATATATTTTTTGTGTATTTGTTTTATCCACATTTTTTAAATTGTCTTTAAATTTCTACTTTGGCAAAAGAGCAATAAATTCAAAAGATGACTCTGGCAAAAAACGAACAAACAAACAAGCAACAAACTTCCAAAGACCATATCTTTGACTACTATAGGCACTTGTAGGTGAATAACCTTATGGTCTAGCAGAAGATTGTAGGACAAAAGATCTGGAGGTAGTTTTAGGCTTTGTTATTGGCACAATCACTGTCCTTGGCCTTGTAAGAAACTACTTGCTTTCCTCGTGGGGGAGCAAAGTACTGCTGATGGTATTTGTGAACTGCTAGAGATCTGATGGAGATCTGATTTACTAGTCTAAGTATTCCTGTGATTTTTTCCACCTTAGAAGCATCTCTATTTTTTTTCCCCCACACAGTTGTAAACAAGCCTTATGATGTTCTTAGAAAGGTTCTTCATGTGACAGTAAATTATTGATGGTTTATTGATGATTTTCCTTTTCTGTGTAGTCCTAATGTAGATCTGTCTACCAGTCCTCTAGTTACGGGATTTCCTGAAGTTATTGTTTTCAAACACCACACTGCCTGTTGTAGTGGGTTTTAGTGAGCATGTTCCCAAGCTGTTGTCCCGTTTCTAAAAGAGCAGTGCTCCAAGCACAGGGTCTCAGTCCCCTACCTTAACAATCCTGTGACTGCGGGACACAGATGCTCTATCTTTATTTTTTTATTCCTTTTTTTTTTCTGCTTCAGAAAGGACAGGCAGTCTGAATTTTTCTCAGCTAGTGAGCCACACAGATTAGGCCAATATTCTTTAAATTATAGTCTGTGTGTGCTTTTTCATGGCTGGATGATCCAGGGTATTAAGAGGAATGTTTGCTAAGACAAATGCTGCTGTCAGACTCATCAGCTCAATATGGCAATGTTCTTGTTGAACTGCATGTTACAGAGAGCAGATCTTGCATGGTCCATTTACTGTTCATCTCCCTCTCCTCATCTTTTAAAATTTGTTGCCGTTTACGCTTGTGTGAAGAGGTTTCTAGATACTTGTCTCAGTTACAATAACTTCCCTTGAAATATCTGTGGAAATGTTGCAGAGGGAACAAAAATTGTGACCTTCTTCCCCTACCCAAGAACTTCTTTATATATAGTCAAGTGTTCTGCTGTGACCATTGCGGCAGCATTTCATTGTTCTCTTACATTTACCAGGCCAGGGGTCTTCAAACTGCTTCAAAACATACAGAGAGAGATGCTCCCCACAGTTAATGTCTGCAGCTGACTCTAACTTGGAGATTTTGCTTGTGGGAAACTTTGAACTCTGATCGAGGATAACATGGGCCCTGGGTGCAGGAAGAGCTCAACACATTTTCTGAAGAACTGACTCACTGCATTTTAGCGGCATCTTTGGGAAGATTCCACACTGGGAGAAGATGTCTTTCTCTTTTCTCTTTGTGCTACATCCTATACAAGGTCTGAAATTAGGTGTTTGTTACAAAAGAGACAAATAATTCACTGAAAAAATAATAAACCTTGTTTTTTTTTACAAGATACTTAAAAGTAAGGAGCTGATCTCTACAAACCTAAGCTTGGTAATATATACTGAGCTGAAATAATAATAAAAATACCTGCTGAAATCAACCAGGCTGTGCTTTCTTAAATGTCCTGAATTTGGCTTTTACAGTGGAACTTGGTTTTCAAGACTTCAGACATAGTAAAAATTATCTGAGAGTGTAAGGCTGATCTCTTTCTCTTTGGTCTGGGGAAAATGTAGTACTTAACACTGATTAAGTGATCTTGTCCTTAAAATGAAGTGTGAATTTTCTGAGAAAATTTCATTGGAATAGTAGAGCTGAAGTGAACTTTGAGGAGACTGAGAAATTAGACAGACAACAGCAGTTACTTCAGCAGTTACCATCCTAAAGTGAGTTTTAGGGATTAAAAAGTTAAAGAAAATGGAATATTTTCTATGAAAGGAGTTGAAATAAAAATGTCTGCTTGCAAAAGATTGTATGATGAAAGACAAACACATTATCTTTTTCAATAAGGAGGTGGTACTGTGGGTGGAATTAACAGTGCAAGGTAATTCATCCAAACCTTTGGTAGAAGAGCCTGTTTTATGTCTCAAGTGGGAGTGCAAATAGGGTGCCTGCCTTTCTCTGACTTAATCTACAACCTTCAGCTCATGCATTTTGCAGTGAGATTTTGCTGAGACTTAATCTGGTCCTCCTGTACCACTGTAGCTCTGCATATTGCTGATGGACTCCTTTGCTTGGGAAAGGAAATAAGTACCAAAGATTTTGTGCATCTGCTTGATTATGAGATAATTTTCATTCTCAATGTCTTCAACTTTTAAATTTTATAACTGTGTAATTCTTAATGTGTAACACATTTTGCAAAGATATCTAAGGAAGAACAAACGTTTGTACTCCGTTTCATATTTTGAACAGAATAACAATCCCCAAGCAAAGCTTATGTATAGATCAGCCTATGCACAATAAATGAAAGGTGGGAAGAAAAGACGCATTAAAAAAATTGAAAATGCATCATGACAGCTACTGGATATCAGTCCCAGCATCTAATGCTGACAAACAACTTATTGGAACTGCAACAAATTTGAACTAGGATTCTTGAGATGATGATTAAGGAATCCGAGTCTTTATTTCGATTTTCAGAGGGTTTGTAAGAATAAGCAGAGCTAGAAATCCAAAACAGTCAATTTTTTGGTTTTGGCTCCATAAGCCTTGGCTGCTTAGGCATGGAATCAGTCCAGGTGATCACCCTTGCATTTGTGAGGGTGGCAATTCTAGTAACTTGTCTTGCATGAGCAAAGTCTCTTGTTAACAATACTGTAGTGATTACACTTCATTTTCTAATGAATATGGTAAAAACAAAATCCTTAAACGCACCAAAAAGGGAGAGGTGACTGCAGCCTTCAAAACCAACTCTTGGCATTTCTTCTAAAGCAACTGTTCTTCCCTTTCATGCCATTAACAGCTCACTTACACTTCACTGAGATTTTAAGTGCTCTCCAATTCACTGGACCAGTTAAACAAATAGTTCTACCAAATTCATAAAATTATTTATCTATCTGAGATATGCAGGGTTAGATTCCAAATACCAGCACAATCCCACATTGATTTCAGCGGTCTTCCAACAGTGAAGGCCAATTTTTAAAAATGTGATTAGTAAACTACTGACTACATAAACATGTGTGTAAAGTTATACTGTAAATACACAGGATGTCAAAAAGGCCTTGAAGCTTCAAGAGAGTCTTTTCGAAGAATGTACACGAATCTGTATGATACAGTACTTAACTGAATTTGAAATAAAATTGTACATCCAGTGAAAGCAAAATTAGTTTTGTGGACTTCTTTAGTGAATTAAATATTCACTGCAGATGCAGGGGGAATGGAAAACCCAACAAATTTTATGTGCGTGTACATACATATACTATAAACATGGCTTTATAGCTTGGTCTAAATCAGATGAGGGTTAGGGAAGCTCCTTCAAGAGAAGATGGTAGAAAGTTGATGAAGAAGAGGAGAAACAGGGCAAAACTGATGATAGGCTAATGTGAAAAACAGAGTTCACTGTCTTGGTAAAATTTAGATAGGTTTAATAAAAAGACAATAGGAGACAAACATAAAGCAAAAGAGTTACATACGGCCGGGTGCCTTGNACCATCAAAACCCCTCCCTTGATGCTCAGGTGCTTCTCTTCCAGGAATGCAAGGAATTCCTGTGCTTAGCTTTTACCACTCCCAATTCCATGAGCAGAAAAAAAATCTTTTTTTCCCTTACATTATTATTCTATCTACATTACACATTTAGCATTTATTTTGATATTTGTGAAAAGCCAACAACGTAATATGCACTTATAACACTAAGGTGAGAATAAAGCAAAAGAAAGAAATACTGTATTGTCTTGGTTTTCATTTTCTATTCCTATGTGGAAAAATATACTTTCTGATCTTTTAATTGTCATTCCTTTTTTACTTACATAGAAAGAAGAGGTGAAATCAAAGGAAACAGAAAAGTTATAGTCACATCCTTAAAATTACAGGTTAAATACAATTGTTACTCCCTGGATGGAATGTGGTTGGCATGCCTGAAACCTATTCCATGATGGTTCCTTGCAACCACAATCTGCAAGCATAGCACCTGCTAAAGGGGGTGGAACGGAGGGCAGAGTGGTCTGCAGACACCGGGGCCAGGCTCTACTGTAAGTCCTTGTGTTGGGGGTGAGTGTCCTTCCTTTTGTCCTTCCTTGCCTATGGAATTCTTCCCCACTGGTTGTGGGGAAGCCTGATTGCTGGTCCTTATGGGTGCTTGATGAGACAAAGAGTTTGGCCGGGCCCACGGGGAAAATGGGGAGTGGGCAGGTAAAGAGAGGCTGGGGCAGCTGCGGGTTCGGGCATCTTGCTCTTCGGCCAGGGAAGACACACTCAGAGATGTGGTGGCTTGGAAAAGGAGTTCATCGTTACCCAGATGGAGCTGCTTCTTCTTCTGTTGCTTCCCTGGATCGCACCCCCTGCCCTGCTGGGACATCCTGCTACACTACAGAGCTGCTAACCCACCTCGTCCATCTACTACCCCAGGATTTCTGCATTCCAGCTCAGAGTTTTTTTCTCAGAGCCCTGCCGGAGCACTCAGGATCAACTGCCCATGGAGTTTGTGAAGCAAAGCTTCCCCTCTATCCTTTTCCCGTCTCTGCCACAGGGTCCCCAATTCTGGTTTTGTTGTTAATACCATGGTTATTGTTGTTTTGTTTACCTTGTTATACATACCAGTAAAGAGCTGTTATTCCTATTCCCATATCTTTGTCTGAGTGCCTTTTAATTTCAAANTTAGTTTCAAAATTATAGTAATTCGGAGGAAGGGGGTTTCCAAGGGAGGCTCCTGCTTTCTCTAACAGGTACCTGTCTTCCAACCCTGTATGGAGGGAACTCGATGGCACTCTGTGGTTGCGAATCTGCACAGCAAGGGGAGATAGGAGAAGACGTCCTGCTGCTGAACCAGCACCTTCACAAAGGTATCCACTCCCAAGATGCGACCATCCCTCACTGGGCATGCGCCCTGTACTTTTTCTTGACTATGTCTTTAAAAATGAAGTGGGAGAATTTTACACCAATCAGTAGCAAAGGTATGCATAACTAGAGCCACTCAAGCTCCACCTAAATACACAGCATAGAGGTGAGAATGGGGTGAAAGTTAGATAAGGGTGCATTGTAACTAATAGGATCAGTCTGAACCTGTCTTCTCTCCTAAAGAGATGCTTATTGGGTAAGAATCACACTCTACATGCACTGAATATTTTCACTGGGGATTAGAGCTTGTCTGTATATTACTTTGAATATATTTTTGCAGACAGTCAATCCTCAAATCTTTAACTGTCATGATATTCTGTTAATAAAGAGTATTATTCAGTAAATTGCTGATGTGAGTTGGTATTGGCTGGAATCGTAGGCGCGATAGCATTCACTGGCTGCAGGTGATATACCCAAATAAAGAGGAAGACCCACAGAGTGTTCATAAAGTAAGACCCACTGAGGGGTCTCCCTTATGCTCTTGGTGTGTATCCCTAAGTCAGCTGAACTACCCTCTGGTCCAGCAGGACTGCTCAGTGAAGAGTTCCCCTAACAGGACGCTGACAGACAAGATTGGCATAAGGAGCTCGGGTTTCCTGAGGTGGTAACAGACAAATTAANTTCTTTATTGGGGATTCCGTGAAGGGGTCCAGGAACGGCGTCTTCTCTCGAAGTGGGCAGAAGTAGGGGTTTTTATAGGATTAGGTAGGATTGGGATAACTAGCCAATAGTCTGAGGTCTTGGTGTTTTGACCTATAGTCTTAGGACATCTGGAATGTAGCCAATAGTGTTACAGGGAGATAACAGAGGGTCTTAGGAAGTAGGGTAAGTACATGACTAAGCATTTTCTCTCCACGGGGGCCTTGCTAAATGCTCAAAGACACCAACAGTAAGGGTAGAGGAAATCTCTCCTTTGCACATGACATCATCTCATTCCATTTTGCTGGCGCTCTTCTTCCTCACAGAGCTCAGAGACTGTGTAAAAGTTAGTTTCTCTAGTAGATGTTTGTTTATTTTTCTTACTCCCTGCCTGTGAAGTGAGACATGGCACTTTTTCTGTGTTTAGCTACCAGCAGTTTACAATATTTTGCCTGTTCTTAGGCCTGAAGTCTTAGCTTGTCCAGCCTACGGCCTGAGTACCACTGTGTTTCCTGCTCGGTGGCTGTAACTTTTCTACAAGACTGTCTGCTCCTGTGGGAGTATTCCTCAGCATTTAGAAGACGTCAAGTCACTTAAGTTTCTGTGTTTATACAGTATATACTAAAAATTCTCGGAGAATTTTTAGCCAAATTGTCAAGTTTATCTCTAAGCTAGGAGCTTTATATTTTCAAAAAAGTTTCTTATGAATAGTGAAAGTAATTTGCATCAGCTAATGATCCATCTTATGGTTACCAAAAGCCAGGCATAGAATTACAATTGGATTCCTGTTAAAATTTTCAAGAGGACTATTTTTTTTCTTCCCTGATGAAATATACTATAAATATAAACTCTATGATTTTTATTGTAGTCTTTTTCAACAATCTCATAAGTGACTGAGCAAGAGGCTTTTGCCTCTTCCAGGGTTCATTAAGCATAAAAATATTGTTCATGAGTTTAATATGGCACCCCTGGAGAACTGTGGCATCTCTTGTTATTTCATGTACATATGGTACTGGAATTTCTCAGGCTGAGCAAAAGTTATGCATTTTTTTTCAAAAAGAGCAAGAAGTCAAGTATTTAGGAATTACTCTAATGGATGAGCAAGAAGGAATGGAGAATTACTAAACTTGAACACAAAGCATTTCTATGGGAACTTCCTGGCTTCTGTGTTTTTCTTTCTTTGCAGCATTAAAGTGATGGTAGAAAAATAATGACAGCACAGTTCTCATGCATGTTGGCAAGCAGTGATTTATTTTATATCTTTCAAGAATTACATTATTTAACTCACCCTTTCATGAAATGACATGTAAAATTAATAGGAGAACAATATTCTTTGGAGATTAGAAAACGTTTGATTCCTGGAGTAGCAGGCTTTATATACCTTGTAAGAGCTGATTTCTAGTTTATCCATGCATCTTATGAAATTTGAGTTCTCCTTTCCCATTATTTAAGTCACCTGGAGAACAATTGCAACTAAAATGTTGACCATTTAAAATTTTACTTGAATTCAGAATGCAGTACATGTCTCTTCCCAAATACTATCATTTAATCAGGATGGCAAACAAGACATTTCAACATTAACCAGAAGAGTAATTTCTGAGTCAAAACTATTAAACAGTGGCATGAAAAGAGAAATAGATAGTAGGACAGGTACACTTGGACAAATTTTCAGCATTAGCATCATGTGAGCAACTAATTTAAGTTTTACTTTTATTTTGGAGTTCTACTTTTTTGTATTTTTCAGTGAGTTCCATGTAAAGCCAGGTAAGAAGGCAGGAAGAGATCTAAAGGAACCAATATTCAAAATGAAAAGAATCTGTGGAAGGCCTAGATGATCTCTGTGGGATTTGGAGCATGCTTTCAAACAGCAGCTGTAGAGAATCTATATGTCAGTATTTTATTTTTTAAATTTTTTTTTCTGAGACATTTATGAACCAGCTAGGCTTTCACATGGAATTTACTTGTACCAAGCATTTATACTGTTCCTTAGAATTAATTAATCAATTAAATGGACTAACTTCTCGTCATGGTCAAACTTATCAAGTTATTGATGACAGATTTATTTGCTGATCTTGTTTCTCAAATGTATTTTTAATGGCTCTCTTACTTTTATGGTTTTATCGACTTCTCCTCATTTAAGTAACATTTCTTTTTAATTCAGTAGGTGTAAAACCTGGCATTTATCCACATTACCAAAATATCTTGATGCATATTTCTCCAACTGAATTGCTGCTGGAAGAAAAATTGCAGGCCAGTCTATACCTTTCTCACATTTCTTTATTTGCAAGTACAGTTTACACCTTTTCTTGTTTAAAATGTACTGATTTTTTCTGTGCAAAAGAACTGCTGCAGAAAATGTGAAAAAAATGAAGATTCCTTTTCAATACTGTTGGTAACTGCACAGCATTTCAGTGGCACAAGTCATATTCAAACTTTCAAATGTTATGGACGTTTTGATGGATTTACCCTCACAAATGCATTAACTTTAGCTGTTAATAATGTGTATGTTTCCTTTTTGTTTCTTGTCCTATTGAGTAGATGACAAAGTCTAAGAATTACCAGAAACTGCAGAGGTAAAGACTGTAGCTGAGCGTTGAAATGACCTTATCATGTCATACAGGCTCACTGACTGTTCTGATGATGGAGGAGGTAGAAAAGCCTCTCATCTGTCCATAAAACCATAAGCCTAAGCTTTTGCCTAGAATTGTACCAGCCTAAATTAATTTTTATTCAATTGCAGCAGTGTGCAATTCACCAGGGTAAATGTGAAAATAGTATAGTTTTATTCCAAAAATAAAACACGAGAAAGAAAGATGAAATGAAGACACCATCATTTATAAAGTGCTCAGAAAAGACCTTGTTTCATAGTGTCCTGCCTCACTTTTTGGTTGGATTATTTTTCCTTATCCTAACTTGTAACATAAAATACAAGATGGGAACTTTTAGGTTACCTTTTAATCCACTAAGGAATTCATCCCAATTATAGGCAAAATACTGAATCAGATCTTAATCCCCTCACAGTGCAGCTGTTTGCTTTGCACAGGGCTCAGCTCCCAGAGAAATACATTTAGAGATCTTAAACACGTGTTGTACTATGCATAAGAGGTGTTCTGTCAGATGAGAAATATGAAGTGAAATTATGACTTTCTCACAGGCATATTCTCCAGTTCTCTGTTGAGATAAAACTGGAGTTTATTTTGCCCTGAATAAGCTTCTCCCCTCACCCTCCATTGACACATTTAATCAGATTTAACATCTTGTACACAACTTTGTTTGATGGTTACATATTATTTCTCCAATAACATTCCAGGAATTTTCTGCCTTTTCTGTAAACCAATCACATTATCTTGCAATATCTTCATTTTCTTCTGCTTAAAATTTTGGTCTCTGATGCTTTCAGGTTTGACCCCACTTTTGCCAATCTTCTTTCATTTGCAGAGACATTTATAGTAGTTTTGAAATAATTAATTTCTTCAAGTAAAAAAGCCAGTGCTAGCTGTGTTACCATGGTAACTGACTCATTTTTCTTGGGAATTAATGAGCTTCTTGGTCATTTGGCCCTGCAGGAACACCGGTTTCAGTAAAAAAATTGATACTATGTGACTTTATCTGTCTTCAAATACCAGTAGCCTGGTTCTTGACTTATATTCGTGCTCGGTGATTTAACTTAGCCTGACTTCAGCTGACTAACCTCTGGTTTATGCTGGTGAGAGAAAAGGAAAATAAAAAAGTTAATCTATGCGCACTTTGGTGTAACTTAGGTGGTAGTTGTTAATGCAGAATTTGATAATGGCTTCAAATCACACACAAAAGGCTCAGATGCATAAAGAACTCTCATTGAGTTTAAAAGATTCAATCTTGTAACTCTTGGAAAAATTACTTTCTCTGAAGACTTAGAATATTTTCCTTACTGCCACTTTTTTTTTACTGATGTTTTCTGTCATGAGTTGGAGAGATTGAGAATAGGAAAAAAATATTTTGCTTGGATTTTTATATCAACTCTAATTAAGCAAAAGAGTGTCCTTAACATGTGAGAGGTTCTGAGAAAAAAAACCTAAGGACTGAATCCCTTTGAACTTTGAAATATTTTGATCAGAATCTCAGTTTCAGAACAGACAATTGCTGAATTTGTAATGGGATAAGCCAATGCTTCACACTTAAAGGTGCTCAAACTTTTGTAAATTCAGCTTTCCATTTTTATACAAACCCATATTTAATAAGAAACCATTAGCATTTAGTGCAATTTTAATACCAAGAAAAATCATTCTAATGCCAGCTGTCTTTTCTATCCTGTGCAAATAAGCTTCATTTTATGACTAAATTTTCTGTTTGAAAAATGTCACATTTAGGTTTTTCAGAGAGTTGATTTCTTCAAAAATGTGAATAATTTGTGAACTCTGGTTGTTTACAATTTGTTCCCAAGGAAGTTTGAAGCTTGCCATGACTCTTTTATGTAAAATATGTCATAGATTCATAGCATCATTTGGGTTGGAAAAGACCCTTAAGGTCATTGAGTACAACCATTAACCTAAAAATGCCAAGTTATCCTTAGCTGTGTCCCCAAGAGCAGTATCTGCATGTGTTTTAATTACCTGCAGGGATTGTGATTCCAAAGCTTCCCTGGCAGCCTATTGGTGAAGAAATAGTTGCAAATATCCAATCTCAACCTCTCCTGGTGCAACTTGAGTAATTTCATCTCATCCTGTTGCTTGGGAGCAGAGATTGACCTCCACCTCACTGCAATCTCCTTTCAGGTAGTTGTAGCTCACAATAAGGACTCCCTTGAGTCTTCTTGTCTCCAAATTAAACAACCCTAGCTTCCTCAGCCACTCATCATAAGACTCATGCTCCAGTCTCCTCACCAGCTTTGTTGCTGTTCCTTGGACACATAAATATATTGGCTGCCCTTTTCCTCATTTCCTGCCTTCAGTGTCTGACTTATTTAACCAAGTCAGCAAGAATCCCTTTTTTTACTAGCATTTTAACACCATAACATTATTTTTTATGCCTGTCATATTCATAAGAATACAGACTGCAAATGCATCCTGAGTTTTTAGACAAAGTACTTCTATCACTTAATGACATGAATACTGTTTCAAAATTACACTGATTTTGATTAAAAGGCAAATTATACCTTGAGAGATTTTTTTCCCTTTCTCACATTGACTTTAGAAATGTTGGCAAAAAATCTGCTGGGTTTCTTCTCAAACAGCTGGCATACCGAGGAGTTGCTCCTTTTCTATCACTAGTAAAGAGAGAGCAAATTTGGGTTGCAACTGGGGCCCTCACAGTCAGTGACTGTTCTGTCCTAGTTTTAAGCCAAAAACCCCATCTGAAGTGCAAAATATTACATGACCTTCAAAACCTATTTGTGAGTTTCTGAAAGAAATTTAGGGTACTGGCTTGACATTTACATTGTGCATGGCGTGTAGAATGTACCTTAAAAATACTTCTCCAAGTTTCTGCATGTGGAATTGTTTACACTGGAGAAAGGAAAAAGCTTTTTGGTGGCCCTCAGTTTTAAGATTTTTTAAAATTTATAATTTAGAGTAGTGATCTGTTAATGTCCTAGATACTTTGCAAAGCAGATTTTTATATTTTCTGTAGTTTTCGGTATACTTACTTTTAAGAATTGAATCACTGTCTCTTCTGCAGAACAAGGGAGACTATTTACTGTTAGAAATTTTTTGACAGTGCTAAAAAGCCCAGTTTCAACACTTCTCTCTTGTTCTGCTGTGTTAATTAGATATACCATCTGCTAATGATCTTCAGCTTGTATCGTGATAACACTGAATTTTCAATTTTCATGCACTGGCATGTGCATTTACACCTTGTCTAGTACTCCAGCAATATCTGCTCTGATCCCTGTTGTGTGTCACTGAAAGATTCCTTGGAGATATTCCCTTAAATTCTCGCTTCCTTATTCATTACATATTAACAGGGAAAAAAGATTGTATTTAATTTTTTTGTAAATTCTGCCAATAAGCAAAGAAATGTCAAAGTAGTCCCTGTTAACTGAATTAGCTACTATATTGTTATTTTCAGGTGACAAGTGCTGATATGTTGTGGTCAATAGTAATGATTTTTGGGGACTGCATAAAAAAACCCTGATTTTGAACTTTGCTGCAGTGAATGGGATTGTGGGGAGGGGGATGTTATGTGATGTTTAAGAGTCCTTCCTACAGCATGAAACATGGCAAACTCTTTTGATCAGAGTCCATCAGGCTTCAGTCACAGTACACATGATGCAGAGGAAACTCAATGCCTGTGACATGCTCCATGTTCTGTGCAGAAATCTGAAGTGCTACTGTAGATACTGACGTGTAGAATCTCAGGAAGAAGCTTATTTGTATGCTTGATTTTATGAAAAGAGTAGAAACTTTTAGGAGGTGACAAAGAAAAAATGTCTTTACCCAGAAGCTCTGTGAAATCTAATATGTTTGTCTTGGAGATGCAGGTTTGAAGTCTGAAAAAAGGACGTTATGTAAGAATCCAACTGCCATTCCAATGCAATTTCAATTTTCAGTCCAGGAAAAAACATAATGGTCTCTTTGTCCTTCAGCTTTTTCGTTGCTTGTGCAGCTCTTGTATAAATGAAGTTTAAGCTTATAAATAGTATGAAAGTTTATTAAACTCCCTAAACCACTGGGAGTGCTTTTGTGGGGTTTTCTGTTTGTTTGTTTGTTTTTGTTTTGTGTTTCACCCACCCCCCACCCACATTCCCATAGCATATTTTCCTTGTATGACCTTTGAGGTCTTTGGAAGAGAAATAAGAGGCCTCTTGAACAGAGGGCATATTAAAGCAAAGATCATTCTATCTGTTTAAATATCAGTTTTACCAAAGTGCATTGTCTAAGGAATAAAAGAAAGTCAACAATAAGTTCTTATTTGGTTTATCAGGTGTAATTATCAGAATCAAATTACTGTCAATACACTGCACACTAATTTTTAAATGTAGCTCATATTTTCCTTTTCATCTGCTTTATACAGCTTGCTCTTTAGCTTGTTGCAGACACTTT
>VXBU01003592.1:122260-143185 GCA_013400315.1 Bombycilla garrulus
TCTTGGCTATTGTATAAACTTAATTAGAATTTTCAACAAATACTCACCTGATACTTTTCATTAAACAGCCTCAGAATCACATATTCACAGGAACATAATGTACTGATGGAAAGGCTGACAGCACAGATCATTTTAGCTATTTTCTTTCATTTTAAATAATAAATTTAATGTCATTGTGCTCATTCTTTTTTGTTAATATCATCAGCATCTTGAAAACATGATCTTAATCTCCAAACAGTACCAGCATCTGTGACGTATTGTAACTTAATTAAGTGTGATTGTAATTACACTTCCCAAATATATTCTTTTCTTCTAACATGCCTTAATTTTTGTTTAAAACTCTTACTTATATAGAACATGGAGAACTGTACTGGCTTCAGTTGGGTAGAGTTAGTTTTCTTCACAGTGGCCTATATGGGCCATGTTTTGGATTGTGCTAAAACAGGGTTGATAATATAGAGAGGATTTTGTTTCTTCTGGTCAGGACTTACACAGAGCCAAGGATTTTTCTGCTTTTTGCACTGTGACAACAGCAAGGAGGTCAGGGGTACATGGGAGTATGGGAGGAGACAGGCTGGGACAAGGGACCCAAACTGAGCAAGGGCATATTTCCCACCAGCAAGTT
This sequence comes from Bombycilla garrulus, assembly GCA_013400315.1. Taxonomy (NCBI): domain Eukaryota; kingdom Metazoa; phylum Chordata; class Aves; order Passeriformes; family Bombycillidae; genus Bombycilla; species Bombycilla garrulus. The sequence goes on from VXBU01003592.1 coordinate 122,886, forward strand.
CAGTATGTAAAATGAGGAGAAGAAGGAAAGGGGTGGGGGACATTTGGAGTGATGGCATTTGTCTTCTCAAGTCACTATTACTTGTGACGGGGCCTTTCTCTCCTGGAGATGGCTGAACACCTAACTTCCCATGGGAAGTAGTGAATGAATTCCTTGTTTTTCTTTTCTTGTGTGTGTGGCTTTTGCTTTCCCTATAAAACTGTCTGTATCTCAACCCATGAGTTTTCTGGCTTTTACCCTTCCAAGTCTCTCCTCCATCCTGCTAGGTGGGGAGTGAGTGAGCAGCTTTGTGTGGCTTGCTACTAGCTGGGCTTAAACCATGACAGTACGATTTTTCAGCTTCCTTGTTGAAGGAAAATTAAGACATTACAACATTAGCTGGCCAGCAAGGCTTGCTTTATTGGATTTGCCTTCACTTAAAACAAATGAAGGAAAAATTGCAAAGGCCACTTGTATTTTATACAAGAAAGTTGAATTTGAAAACAAGATAAAAGCATAATAGCATCTTTCTTGAAGCTAAGGCCTTTTTACTTAAAGTCTTTATATTTTTGAATATAGATGCTTACTTACAAAAAAAGATGTATTTTGGGGCTGGCCTATCATCACATATTTCTGAAGTGTTAGTTTGTGACTTTCCCATTTTTCATCCTGTAGGATGTAAATGGGATTAGAACAGAAATCTGAAGTGCTTCTTATCATTCCTTCACTTTTACTTACTCATTCGGTACATGAGTCAGTCTTTAACTTTTTAAAGTCACTTGCAAAGACAAAATAGATTAGCCTGTGAATCTTAGGAGCCTTGAAAAAGTAAAAACAATATGTGCTGCACAGATGGACTTCATGATCAATAAAATAGTGTGTCAGTGAGGTACTTAGGTAGTGCTCAAGACTCACACATAATCTGAGTAGCAGATTCCCAAAAGGGTCCATACAACCCAAATCATTTAGGTTAAGATCAAGCCCACTGTGGAAAGTAAAATTATATGCTTTTCACATATTTGGCTGACAGATTTATTTTAATAAGCTTAAGATGTTTAAGTTGGTTTTGTAACTGATAAGCAATGCAAGGCAATATTTTCCTTTTTGCCTTCCCCCCGGAATACACTAATTGTGTCATGATTCTACGACAAAATATCTATAATTTAAATGGAAAATGCAAAACATCAGCAAAACAGCTGACTTAATAAGTCATTTATATGGATGCTGTCAAAGGAGAAGTATTATATGGTTTTGGTTACTGAGATCTGCAGCATATTGTGAAAGTTATTGTTAGTCTATCAAACCAAATTCACCACATTGACTTGGAAGAATGGTCCATCATAAGGACAGGGTCATGAGAAAATGTTTCAGATACCTTGAGTAACAGACTACAGATTGCTGTTCTAGAATTTTAACAATTACTTTTTTTTTCAGATTTTAACAATAAAATTGATTTTACAGTGCATGTGTTGTGTTGTGTGTGAGATGAAAATCAGTTTGACATTTAAAGAATATTAATTTAATCCAATAATTTTTCTTCATTGGATGCAATAGATTTTTCTTTCCACACAACTTCTACAAGTCAACAGAAATTATTTTCCACATGAAAAATGTGTAAAACAATTACTGTATATAACAACTTTGTTATTTTAAAGTATAAAGCTACATAGGTAGATGACAAATACTTGACAAGGTTTTCAAAAGTACATCTTGAGAAAGCTAATGAGAACAGTATAAAAATTGTCAGCAGCTCTCTCTTGAATCATACTCTTGAACTACTTTTTACAATCTCAACTTCCAGATGAAGCTGGCTGAGCAGATCCCTAATTAAGGTGGCAAACTGCTCCATTTTAGGTAATTTGAGCTGCTGACAACAATCCTACAGAAGAGAATGCAGTTACAGAGAATCCTTACATTAAGTGTTTTTTGAAGAACTTAGCAAAACTATTGGTTTGCTTTCTGCTGTATCAACTCTTCTGGCAAGTGCCACTGCAGCATTGAGCACTAATGTCTTTATTTATAAGAAAACCAATGTTGTGCAAGGCTGTTTATCAGAAAAGAACAGTCTTTTCCTTGTTTGGATAACTCTTGAAATATGTCCTTCAGATCTAGATTGTATCATTGTTTGGCATTTCTGAACATACCTGCTTACTTAGTTCTGTTTTCTGATTGATGGTGTGGAGTGTATGGACAAACCTTGATCGTATGTAGGGACAAGTAGGTTTGCAGTATGCTGTAAAAAAAGGGCTCTTGAATAATTTCAGGCTTCATCTTTTTCCTTCAGCGTTTTCTTAAACATTGTGAAGAATGTGAAAGGTCTGGAAAAAAGAGAGATTTCTAACCCATGAGCTAATCCAAGTGTGTGATATTCAGTCTTTCTAGAATCTTTTAGTGAGTATGTGGGTGCAGAATGAAAGTTAGCAAATTATGTACATTTTTCAATCTTAAAAGTCCAAAGGTGTCAAAATGCTAAGATTGGTGGACTGATCATTTGGCAAATAATGGGCCAGTTCCATAGACTTGTAGACATACCATAAAGCAAATGGTAGCATCTACCAAGATAGGAAAATCACATGGAAATACTTTTGCAAAATTTTTAGTGCTATTAGGAAATAAATGTTCTCAGTCCACCACAGGAAAAAAAAACCCATTCTGTAAGTAAATCTATATTTTTAGTACTTTTAGGTGAGAGAGAAATAAGAAGAAACTGTTAATTTCTTGTAATTGCAGGGAATTTATTACATCTGCTGTTAAGTCCCAGTGGATTTCTGTGTCTTCAAAGAAAACATAATGTGAAGGAATAGAAAAACTGAGAAATGTAATGGAATGTACAGAAAAACTTTTCTGGTTCATAGACTTGACTGAGATATCTAGATAAAATCCAGAACAAAAAAAAAAAGAGAGAAAAAATTCAAAAGAGCTTTCTATCAGCAATTCTTTCAGGAATATGCAAGGAACTAGTTGATATTTACATTTTGTTCTGCAATAGAGAAAAGAAAACTGAGATCCCATCCCCTGTCAAGAGGGGCTGACATCTGATACATCACTACAAAATTTTTTGAGAAGTTACTTTGCTCTCCTGGATTTCTTTGGACAATCAAAGATCTGGACAACATCCTTTTCCCAGCTCACTAACCTGGTTGGGTTTCATAAGAGAAGGAGATTGAGATTGTCTCAGTAGACAGGAGCAACAGCTTGATGTGTCCATTTATTTCTCACCATGCAGATCTCCAAGCTTGATGTCACCTCTGTGGAAATTGCTAGAAGGCCATAGATGGAGATGTGGAAGTCAAAATCTCAGCTGTGCAATGGGTGATCAGGAAATAACAGGACTAGATTTTCACTGGTGGAAGGTAGAGACTGATGTCTTAGTTTTGTTGTGCTGCAGTACAAAATTAAATTTTCTTGGAAAGCATGGAAAATGTAGATTCCGGTTAGCTAGAATATTTTGCCGCTGCATCTCATATTCATCAGACCGTCTCATCTGTATGCTCACTCTTTCTCCATATTCTGATCCCTTAGAAAGTTTTATTTAGAAATTTTCAACTTAATACTTTTATTTATCTTACTAAAATTGTTATTGAGAAATTTGCCTCACTTTAATTTTAAAATAATAAATATTCTCTTAACTATTTAGAGGAAATGAAACATTTTGATTGACTTGGACATGTTTCCTTCACTTTTAAGACAATGATTTCATTTGCCATGAAATCATACATAATTTTGCAATTGCATACCCATATAAACTGCATCTAAAAAAAATTAAGAAAAAGGGTGTTTTTAGGTGCATCTATTTTAAGACAGAAAGTAATCTCACACTTTGTGTGGAATAAGTCCATCCTGTTCCTTTCTACTGAAATAAATACCAAGAACATTTGTACTGGAGGAACATGAAAGGAGCAGTGTAGTTGGTAAAATCCGGCATTACTGGGTGTGTTGATGAAAAAGAACTTGTGCATAAAAAAACCACAGTGTAAGCAGAAACCTGCAAGTGTGTCGTGCTTGAACTGAGATTTATGTTATGTCTTACTAAGACCACAGATAAAAACCCATAATTTAAGCACCTAGCATTTTAAAGAAGGATTTCTTTATGTCTCTTGAGGTGAAATCTTTGTTTCCTGGAATACTGATCCTCTTCAAGGTGACTGCTTTAAACAAGGCCTTTCTCTTCCAAGGGTACTGCATTTCAGAATGGTGCTGTTGTACTTTCATAATGACACCTGATTTCCTTTAAGGGCACCAGATTTTCTTTAAGTGCTCACATCTCATTTGACTTGACTTTGCCAGCAGAAACAAAAGGATTAGAGAATGACTTTAGAATTCATATGTAAAGATTTTTAAAAGATCTCCTGTAAGCTTGAGTGAAGTTCTCTTATAGAAATTAGTATACCGGATTTCATATATTTAATATATTTTTAGATTTTAAGCTTTTTAATGTGTGTTATATAGACTTGTATTTCAAAGCCTAGTCAATTACCTTAATTTCTCTGCATATAGTTCATTAAGATTTTTTGGTTTACATGTTCCATGTAGACTTCTGTGTGTTGACTGCATTTTAACAGCAGTGTCCTGTGTAAACACTTTTTTTTTTTTTTTGTCTTAGTGTGAAATTAGCTCTTCCTAGTTCCTTAAGCAGAATAAGTCTAGTGAATTGAAAACCCTTGCATGCTGTATGGAAGTCTGACGTGCTAAAGACAACAATAAGCTTTTACTTATTTTGAAATTTTATTCAGCTTTTGAAAATGCAGTTTGCAGTTGCTGTAAATGTCTTAAACTATTTTTTCTAGAACCTGGACATTTGTCATGGTACTAAGGAACCTAAAAGCAGTCTTGCAAAGGATTATTAATCAGCATTTCTCTATAACTTAGTGCTGAATGCTGACCCTGAGCTGCCACCAGGAATTGGGATGTACTGTAGTATGAGATGTCCTTCATTTAAAGACACTTATTTTGTTTCTGCCTGGATAAAAGCACATTAAAGTGGCTGAAATATGGATTCTAAGATAAGCTGGAAAATTAGAGGCTGATGCAAACTTGCATATTTTGAAAAGATACTGGGGTTTTTACTTGATTGTGCTGGAATGAGAGCAAGGCACTATGTGGTTAGGAAGAAGCTGTTGATTTTTTTTCCTCTGCCAGCTTAAAATACACTGTTATAATATAACCTCAGCCAACAACTAAGAACTGCACAAATGGTCCCTTACTGCCCCCAACCACACAGTGGGATGGGAAGGAAAAACAGGAAAAAAAACCCTCAAACCCATTGGCAAAGATTAAGTGAAATTAAATAAAATTTAATAATAATTGTGACAACAACAATAATAATATTGGGTTGAAAATAAAGTCAACAGAGATAAAAAAACCCAGGAAAGACAAGTAATGCACAGTACAACTGTTAACCACCTACGGATCAAGGGCCAGACTAGCAGCAATCAGCAGCTCTCAGCCAACTGCCCCAAGTTTATAAACCATGTTCCATGACAGGAAATATCCATGGTAGGAAATATCCCTTTGGCCAGTTTGGGTCAGCTGTCCTGGCTGTGCTCCCTCTCAGCTTCTTGTGCACCTGCAAAGCCCTTGGCTTGGGTAAGCACTACTTAACAACAACCACAACATCAGAGTGTTGTCAACATTATTCTCATACTGAATGCAAACAACAGCCCTGTAACAGCTACTAGGAAGAAAATTAACTTTGTTCCAGCCAAAACCAGGACATACACCTTTGAGCCATGCCAGTTGTGCAAGTGAAAGAGCTGTTTCACATCTATTAGATTTCACAGTTGCTCAAAGGATGTGTGGATAAATTTAAATTCTGACATTATGTTTACAATGTTTCTTGAAAGAATTAATAAAAATACTAGTGACCAGACTGCACTGCTGTAACCATTAGTCTTGCACACCTGTTTCAGGTACAATTATCTTTAAATCATACAGAATATGTTTTAAAAATAGCATTATGCTTGAAAGATAATATTGTATTCAGTCTCTTTTACTTTTGAGGTTGTCAGTCTAAAAAAATTTATTTCAGCCTAAGAAAAAGTAAGGTGTTTTTTGAAAATTTATGTAGCTTTTTAGAAAATGCTGATTACAGTTTCACATCTGTCTTTTCCTGCTATGTAGCTTTTCAGATTAATTTTTCAGGTTTGGTTACAACAAATGCCATGTTGCAGAATTTTTCTCACTCCAGTTTCCTGTGCATAAATACTGCAGTGTCACCTGTACAGCAGCATTTAAACACTCAAATTCTGTGTTTTAATTATAGGAAATATTTTTAATTTTCTGGATCAGCCCAGTTTTGTATATCAAAATCACTAATATTTTTTAGTTAAGATGCTGACTAATATGCAAAAATATTAGTTAGTTATTATGTTATGAAATGTCACAGAGGCTTTGGTTGTAAAATTGTTCATAATTGAAGACAGAGGCAAACAGAGGGCATAGAAGTGTAATGGACTAATAAAATTAGAGGGAAAATAATCTGGGAAGAGAGGTTTTAGAGTAGATGGATAATAGAAATTATTCATAAAATGATGCAAGGCATGCTAAGGAGGCATATTATAGCTTGTGATCATGACAAATCTGACTGAACTGCAGAATGTGACAATCATTAAGAAATATTGAAAATATTGAAAGATTTCAAGAGGCATTTACTGTTGTAAATGCATTATTTATGGATACTGATTAGAGGTAAGCAAGAAAAATATACAGGCAGATAAATGCAATATTTGCCATTTTTTATATGCTTTCACAAAATAAATCATAACTTACTTATCTTTGTACTAGCCTAAATTTTGTTATTTTTTCTCTTAAACCTGTGACAGGTTGCCTACTCTAAAACAATATAATTGTTATCTAGTGAATTTATCCCCTTATTTAAATCCTCTTTATTGAAGCCTTCCTTCAAAAACCCTAGCTTCAGATACCGACATTGAAAGCAGTGAGGAACAAACTCGGTTTATTACTTCATGTACCATGTTGGGCTAACCTTGATTCTAAACAGAGAGCATGAGAAGATCTTGAAACCAGAGCTTCCATCTGTATAAATGAATATATTTGATCTGGGGTAGACTATGTAAGAAAAATACAGAATCTTATCAGAACTATTTGAGAGAGAATTACCTGAATAGCCTGAAAGCCGCTTCAACTTAAAGGAGGGAATGGAATCTGAAGGCAATATGAAGAAGCCAGAGAAACTGGGGAAATTTTCAGTCATCCAGGAAAGGATACAAGTGGAAAAAAGGCAAATATAAAAACAAAGCACTGCCTTCTAAATTAAGACAATGGCAGTTCCTCCTGCTTTGGAGGAAATGTTCCTTGTAAGGTGCTTAAATTGATATGGAATCACACCTTGGTTTTGGATTCAGTTTGAATACAAAGTCTTACTTGTAACTTTGAATAGAAAGTAATCACCACTTTGTTTTACATCAGTTTTAGAGTTACATATACGGTCAAAAATATTTTTTGTTAAAAATTTCAGGAGCAATTGAGGTTGTTGAATTCCTTTTTGAACTGATGTGAAGGCTCTGAAGTTGTGATCTCCAATTTGTTCATGTACATGGAGAGGGTTTGCCTCATACAGGTTTTCACCTCCTCTCTGTGGTGTCTAAGAGGCAACAGTGCCTGGTGTGACATTCCTAGTGGGGATAATGCTTACAGGTGTTGTCTCTGCCAGGTATCTTCATCCAGATAAATGAATTTTGGTTCAAGAGCTTTACTCCACCTATTCCAGATGCTGAATTTGGCAGTATTCAACTATTTAGCACTATTCACTATTTAGCATCACTTTAATGGGTGCCTTTCAAAAATATTGCAAATCAAATGCCATTATTAATGCTTTTCAAGTCGGAAAAGAGGTGTCTTATGTCCCTCGTACTCCTCATCCGACTTTAAAAATTGTATTAAAGTAGACTTTCCTTGACTAGTAAGTAAGCCTTGAATGATGCTGGAGTCAAAATTTTAGTGTGACACTTCTATTCAGATAGCTACTATAACATTATAGTAATAATGCTTATTTTTACACTTAGCAGTGAAGATGATAAACATAGAAAAGACAAAAGTAAATGTTTTTTTCCTTGGCTAATTAATATCATATCCTGTCATAGCTAAAAATTCTTCACCAGTATGTCACTCATATCTCTTAAGCTCTATATTATTGAAATTCAAGAGTATCTTGAACAGTGTATGTCCATGCCAAATGTATAAAATATCTTGCAAGAAAAGAAAATTATTTTCCTGTAAAATTCTGGTACATGGAATTTAAAAGGTAACTGTATTTTAACAAATTAGTTTGCAATAGGGCATGAAGAATTTGATAGGTAACTGGAAGAAAAATCAGGAATGTAAAACATTTGAGCGGTAGGATAGGGACACGTTCATATGTAGGAGGTACTTTGAATTGGATTCATTTTGAGTCATGCTGCAATTTTAGTTTGTGGATTAGTTGCATTGCCAGAATCCTAAATAAGTGCTTTCTTCATAGCTGTCTGCATGATTTTAAGCTGCAGGCCCAGGTTCTGCTAGGATAAGTACAGTTTTTTTTTTTTTTAATCAAATAATAGAATATAACATTTACTATGGAATAATTTAAATAAAACCCATCTTTTTGCCCCCATTGGCAATTGTATATTTAGAAAGTAATCTAAATGAGCACGAGGAATCAGGTCTTTTGTTTTTGTTTTTCAGTCATGAACAGCCTGACCAATTTAAAATACCAGACATTTAAATTTTCAAAGAAGTATGGATGTTCAGAAATGTCCTATGTATCAGAAAATTATGCTATTTTCAACCTCAAAGTATCTCTAGGATAACACTCCCCAAACTTCCTTAAAGATTACCTTGAATATAATTGTCATGGTGCAGCATTTCAAGAGAAATAACATAAATTTTTATACCTGTGAGCTTTTCTGTGTAGATCTTGTTTTGATCTTTTACCCTGGTTGTAAGCATTGAAAACTGTTGGTGGAGGGTATATTAAAGGCTTTTGGAGACAGTAAAACCATAGTTCTACCATAGATTTATCTTCACAGAACAGTAATTGGTTCTAAAAATCATATTTCAACTCTGGCCTAATTATCAAAATAAGTGATAGAAATCTGCAGCTCCTTAACTTTCTTAGATTGAAAAGGAAATTGAAAAGTGTCTTTTCTCTGTTCTGTTGTTGCTTGTAGTAGTTCATACCCTTATTTTTTTCTGTATTTAACCACAAGGTTTGTCGAAAAGTTTTTGATAAATTAGAAGACAATGCACTGTTTTTCATCATCACACATTTAAGGAAAAGTGTGCATCTTCCATAGTTTACAAAAATGTTTCTAATATGACATAGCAGAGTCATAAATATGTATTAAACTGCAAATCTAAGCTGGATGTAAATTAGGCCTGCTTGACAGAAAATTAGGACTTAGTCAATTTGTCCCTTGTATGGCTTCACTAACTGGGTGACTCTGGTCTTCTCTTTGCTGGTTTCCAATTAAAATGTTGTTATGTCAAAAGGGCACTATTAAAAGACAATCCTAGTCTCATTAATTATGGATGCTGTGTTAGGACTCATGTTAGGCACAGGCTACAGGTTAAAGAAAAGTGCAGCATAAACAGTTCCTTTTGTTTGGTTCGATTTATGTGCAAACAACAGAATTTATTCCCCAGATTCCTACTTTAGTGCATACAACCTTTCCACATTCATTTAGAGTCCCTCAGGTTATTCAGTATAAATGAGGGATGAGGTTAAACATGGTGGACTTTAAAATTCAGACTACTTGTTCTGTGTGGGTACTAGAGAGTCACACAGGCTAGTTCAATAAGGAAAAAGTTAATTCTAACACACTCTTACACATTTTTGATAAGCTGTGCTTTTGGGGATTTTTGGGTTTTTTTTTTTTGGAACATCTTGTAGAAAAAAATATTCTGGAGAGCCCCTGCCTTGCTATGATGCTTGGGATGGTAAAGTGACAGTGTCTCTGGATCCTGGTGCCTGGTACCTGGTGGTAATGTGTAACTGTACTTTTGAGTTCCCAATAGGAAGTTGCATTCTCTCACAGAAACGTCATCTGATGTTCAAGATGTGAGAGCTAGCTGTGTTTGACAGTAGATTAATTTTCTTTCTTTCTTTTTTTTTTTGTGTTGCAGTCCTAGAGGAATCACTGTGGTGACAGCTGGTGCAACTTACATTAGAGGAGCACACCTTGAGGTTGAAGTGCTTTCAGAGATGTTTTATATCTGTTGAGTTGAAGCAGGATGAAAAATGAAAATTTCTTTAGAAGGTGAGGTTATGTTACAAAACAAAAATGGATGAAAAGTGTACCGTTTGGATGATAAAGGGGTAATTTCAAAGGAATATTTCTATATCTTTGAATATCAGGCCCCAAAGTCTGTCTTTTTAACTTACAATGAGGGCAATGAAAGACTTCATCTTGTCAGAGAAAGATGATCATCCCTCAGACCTCATTATGCCTGTGGGAGAATCATAACAGCATTTAGCATTTGCAAGCATGTTCAAATTGCAGACTAACTTTGCAACTCCCCAAGAATATACCACTTCTCTGTCAATATTGTTGGCCCATTTGTGCATGATGAACCTCAGGTACATTTGTGACTGTAGGTTTGCCCCAGAGAACTCTGAACTAGTTTGATTATTGCTAAATGCAGTATCTCCCTCTAGCTGTGAGAGACCTCATATCCAGGATTTTTACCCATGTTTTGAGGCAGAATTTTTTGTTTTCTGTGCTGAACAGTGTACAGCACAGCCAGATGAGGTTCATCTGCATGAACTGAAGGCATTAGACTGGAGACATGCTCTAAGGCATGATGGTTTGGCCAAGTGAAACCTAAACCTTCAGGCTGCATCAGATTTTGGATACAGGAACAGAATATATAATCTTCCAGGTCCAGAAAGTAATTGATAAGCAAATACTGATATCCATTCTTTAAATTGAGATAACTACCCTCAGATGAGAATTTATCCCTTTATAATTTAGGATAATTTTATCCTGGAAGCAGTAATCAGTTCATCTACTCTTGAGTTCCCAGCGCAGTATTTGTTACTTCTGTATCAGTGCCCTCCAGGGTAGCCTGCTTTATCTTTTGTTCCTAGTAATTTATCTTAGTCAGTGTGGAAATTGAGAGTAAGGACGCTGAACACGTATACTTCTACCTTCTTCTTATCGGCTGTTCAAATTCTTTACCTCTCAGAAGTGTGAACTTTTCCTGTGGTCCTTTGGTTAGAGGTGATAGGGTATGTTTCTGTTTAGCAAGAGATAGACTGTGAGAAGGTACCTTGTGCCTTCCTTTTTCTTCAGCTTTACCACGTATATTCATTTTCAGGCGGCAAGCATAATCCGGTTGCAAATAGTTTTAGCTCTCCTCTTGGCTGTGCATATCAGTACAGCCCCAGAAAACTCAAAACACAGAAATAAAATGACTTGCTGTTTTCATTTCCGACATGAACTTGGTAGATCTTTGCTCTCACATGTATATTCCTTCCCAGTTTTAGAAGTACTTTTTTGTGTTTTTGTTGTTTGTTTGAAAGCCATTGCAACTGATTTTCCACTGAGACCAAGTCACAAACATAATTACATTCCAGACATTGTTCATTGTTCAGGCACTTTCTGGAACCAACTAAAAACAGTTTACATTCTCAATGAACATTGGTGAATAAAAGGGAACTGTACATAATAAATTTGACACCACAGTGCTGAAAATGCTTTTTAAATATTACTTGGGCAAGTATACCACAAAGAATATGTTGCCGGACTGTTGCTGAAAATTTTATCACGTCTAAGTACTAAAAGTTGTTTAACTCATTACTAGACTAAAAGGTTTGGATTGTGCTGTGGAGTATTTGCTACAATTTTTCCTGTAGCATGATGAAACTCAATATTTCCTATCTTTTTGATTGCACACTCCATTTATCTTTGTTCTGTTGATGGATAGTATGAGACACCTTGAGTAGTGAAGATTATCAGCTGTAACAGCTTGTCATTTTAGCTCTACAACTTTTCAGTTAAACTCCCAGTATATTATCCAAGATGGTGGTAACTGTGCTTCTATTCAAAATGACACATGTGCAAAACCTTTATTTCCTGGAAATGTAAAACTGACTTAAATTTAGGATAGCAATAATTCTGCGTATATTTACATGTTCTTCAGCTTATGCTGATAAATTACACAACAAGGGCAGGGTAGCAGCAACTGTGGCTGGGTGGAAATGCAGGGAAGAGATTTAGTATTGGGATTGTGAAAGCAAAAGAATTATATAACGCAAGAAAGATAAGAAGAATTCACTGTATTGGGATCTATATAATACAGTGTCTTGATAACTAGCTATGAAATCAAGTAAAAGGCCATTTTCCTAACTCCAGCATAACTGTGGTATATTCTTAGAGCTGGTCTAAAGCTGGCATGTGCTGATACAATATTTTATGCTCAGAGATGTATTTTGCTTCTACATATGGATATTGACAAGTAATCCTGTCTAGAAGGTATGATATGCAAACGAAGATAGAGGTTTTTCCCTAGATATTGTATGCATATATTACAAAAGTACATTAACATATTACACAATATTTTTAATGTAAACACTATCTTAGTGCTTGGTATTTATAAAGCATAATTTTAGTTTAATTTAATACTTTAATTAGCTTTTTTTTAGTTTTCACAATGTTACTGAGTAGAGCATGGATATTAATCCATTTATTATGTGTATACAGACCATTTTGTTACTGACATACAAGAATTAGCATTGGGTAAGCAGTAGACCAACAGGAATTTGGGTATCAAAAGGATGATCCAAAGGATATGTACAAGTTTGTTTTTCCACTTAGATAACCAGGACATGCCTGTAAAGCTAGTTAACCTTTACCTAGGAACAATTTTCCCACAAAAAGCAGCACACTAGTTTTTACAAACAGCTGAGAAGTTTCCCTGCCATTAGACAACTCTTCATAGCCACCTTCCATTTGAAGTCAACTCCCAGCTCACAACTCCGAAATGATGCACCTCCTCTATTTTTTTCTGACAACAAGTAGACATTAGGCACAAAAGGAGGTACTTATTTTGAATAACAATTATAAATCTCTGAAAAAAGGAAGTAAAAAAATATTAAAGCATACAACTTCCCATCTACAAATAGGAAAAAATATTGCCATACTGAAAGCAGTATAAAGGAGTGAAACTTGGAAAAATATAGGTAAAATCAAAATTTGAACTAAAATTATGTGAAACTTTAACTTTCTCCATAAATTTTGTAGAAGTATATTTTTTCAGGGAAAATTTTATGCAGAGTATTTAGAGCAAAAACTTACAATGAAGAAAAAAAATCACTATTTTCCTTTCAAGTAGTTAAAAATTTTAGTTGTCTACATAGAGTGGAAAAAATATCAAAATTTATTGTTTTAAAAAATTTTCCAAAATTTATGTTTTTTAAGTATTTGAAATTATATTTGGTTTGATATGTGAGAGTTTTAAGGATTGCTGGAGTTAAAAAAAAAAACCCCAAATTCTAGTTACTGAAAAACAACAGTTACAGTTTACACAGCAGCTGTCACTCCACATGGTGCACAGGCCCCACTTTCACAGCATAATGACATGTGATAATAACCATGTAAACTAGAAAATCTTAGGAGCTTTTTGACGTAAACTTCCCAGACTGCTATTTTCTGAAGAGAATGAAAAAGTTCCACTTGACCTTTCAGTGACTTACACAATACTGCACTTGAATCTTTCCAGGGTCTGCATTCCTTCATTATATGATTTAGCAAACATGAAAGAAAAAAATGGAACATATATGTATGTTAGGATAAAGAGAGCTTATTCAGATGTGTATCTCAAGGTTTGCTTTTCCATTACCCTTGACTGAAAACTGAAAAAGCAGCAGATTGAAATGTATTATGTTACAAAGTTAGTTACCTATAGTGAGGCATGAACGGGACTAATTGCTTGTAATAAACATAGACTATTAAAGAGATACTTCTAATTTTTAATTAAATAATAAAAGAAAATTCTGCTCCTTACATATATATTTGTAATGCTCAGTACAGTTCTCCTATATGCAGGGTTGTATTTCACCAAGATGGAACGTGGAGATAATTCAGAGCTGCAATCAAAATAAAGGAAAACAATGGCACAATTGCATTCTGTAAGTTACTTAACCTTTGGACATGTACAAGGGTACAGATGTGTCCTGGTTTGAGTATGATTTGTCATTACTTAATTGCTTCTGAGAGCTGTAAATTACACACCTATAAATGGTAATATGATACAGCCATTTTGTACCAATGATTGATAAAAAATGTGTTGGGCTCCAGGATCACAGACTGTGCTCTTGCAGTACTCAATATGGAATGGTGATTTCCTTACCTAGGAAAACAAATAAAAATAATATGTGAAAGAGACCCAGAGTCATTTCACTACAGTTAATCTTGACCACACCAGGGGCTATAAAATACTTTGTAAGATATAACTGCATCATATAAAAGTAAAGGAATAGATCTTAAAAAAATAAAAAATAAGGACCATAAGAAAACACACAGAGCAGTAACTTTTATAAATTCTTATGATAGGATGCAACCAAAAACCATGCCAAGTGAGTGAAATCTGCCAGTTAAAAAAAAGAGGAAGATATAAAATTAAACGTAAATGAGTTTTTTGGGAAAATTAGCTCTAAAAGCTAAAAGTAAAAAGAGAACTTAGGGGAGAAAATAAGTAAATAAGGGGAAAAGTCAGAATGAAAGAAGCTACCTTTCTTTTTACAAGGCTTCTTTTTCTATGCTGCCTTTACCGTCTTTATCATAATTTTGGGGTTTTTTTTAAAATTAGCTTGAATAACTGACTCTACCAAGTTTCCACCCCTCCATCAATATTTCAGTGGTATTATATTTTGTTCAAATATAAATCAGAACAGAATCCTTTCACCTCTGTTGAAGGAAAGCTGGGCAAAGAACAAAGCTCTTTTATTTCATCCTTCTTCATAGAAGCTTAGACATCCAAAACATAAGGCTGACCTTACAGTATCATAAAGTAGTTTGGCTTAGAAGGAAACTAGAGTCTGGCTCCCCTGCAATGATTAGGGAAAACTTCAACTAGATCTGGTTGCTTAGAGCCCTGTCCAACCTAAGCTTGAATGTTTACAGTGATGGGGCATCTACCACCCCTCTAGGTGGCCTGTTCCAGTGTTTCACCCCCACTGTGGTGCTGTCCTCTCTTTCACTGTTAAATGGCCTGAGGCTTGTACCTTACAGGACAAATTGCAAGAACCACACTGATAAAACTAGCTCCAAAAAGAAATGCGAGTTTTGAGAGTTGGAATTTGATGTATAAATTGTATCCCAAGTCCAAAACAAAGAACGTTGAAATCTTCACTCAGCTGCCGAATTATAAGGTCATTGAATTCGTACCTAAAGTTAACTGGAGTACATTTCTGCATCTTAACATGTTTGGAACAGCTACACATGAGCCCAGCCTGGTCGTGGTGCTCTGGTGGATTGGCTCCAGAAAGCATCCAGACATCTACCCAGCCTCTTCCATCTCCCTTTTCCTAGAAGATGAAGAGAAAAATAGAAAAAAAGGTAAAAAATCTTACAAACCAAGATAATGACAGATAAATAAGAAAAGTAAATGCTGCACATGCAACCAATGCAAAGAGAGAAATCTACCTACCACTTCCTGTCATTGGCCAGATGTCCATCCATGCCTTGGGAAGCAGCGCCTCAAAACATGCAACTATTACTTGGGAAAGTAGATGCCATGCCTCTGAATGTTGTGCCTTTCTCCTCTTTTTTCTCAGATTTTACTGGTGAGCACAATGTCAAATGGTGTGGAATACACTCTTGGTCTTATGGGGCTGGTTGTGTTCCCTCATGTCCACCCCCAACCTGTTAATTTTTGTGGCAAGTGAGGAGAGATAGATCTGGCAATTTGAGAGCTCTTTACAGGGACAGGCGAAACACTGCTGTGTTATCACATTTGTTTAAGCCACAAATACAAAACACAACATTATATGAACTGCTCTGAATAAAATGATGGTTATAACTTTATTCCAGCCAGACCCTAGCACAAGGGTTTGAAACTGTGACACATGGTAACTTAGTCCGCACACAAACTTCTACTTCATCTTGCATGTTTCAGGCATGGCTAGTAATGTTGATGATGTGCAGCATTTAACACATCAGGCTTAGTCATGAGGAACAATCTAATGTTTTAAAAGTATGAAATAAAATAGGGATCTTCAAATTCATGCTTTAATTACCCAGTGCAATTGGAATGGTGTAGGGTAATTTCTTAAATACGCTCTCTGCTTTGGTCTGATTGTCTCGACTACCAAGCTCCTTTTCTGCCCTGTGCACAGTACCCTAAGGCCTGACACTTTTATGAGGATGTATGTCCTGTATTAAGCAGCAGAGAAAGGAACTGAATCTGTGTCTCCTGCTCTGTGTGTATACTAGAAGGTACTGTTCTGTCTTGCTTGTGAAATATGCATTGAAATTACAATGGGCAGTAAAAATCAAATTCCAGTGCATTAATTTTTAACCTGGGAAAAAACCCTAAAATGGTGCGTAGAAACATGTAATACGTGGAAGCTCTATTCTTCATTTTAGTTTTTGTCTCTTTAGTTTTACACAGTGTATTTTGTTGGGGTTCAGATGAAAGGAGAATGGGGGGTTTTCTTTGAAAGATATCTGGTATAATTTGTATTTTCATTTCCATCATCTTCAAGTGAAAAAAAACTCCAACCAACCCAAAAAACAACAGCTGTCCATTTCTTTTATAGGATTAAAGATAAATCACCATTTTTCAAGGGCTTTCTATTCAGGTGTTTTAGTTATTTTTTAACCCAAATTGACTTCTTCATTCAGATTTAATAAAAGAATGATGAGAATGGACTGATTTGAAATAATGTCTAAAGATTAGAAGCTAAACGAATATTATTCACATAATACTGCATGAAAGTGGTACTGAAAGCTCTTTATATTTGGCTGCCTCCTATTTTTAACATCTGTATCTGCAGCAACTTAGTCATTAAAACACATTAAATTACACTGAAATGTGAAAGATGGAAAGTGGAAACTAGATGTAAGCATTTTCATTGGTACAGTTGAATTTATTTTGTAAAAAATATAAATTAAAATGATGGAAACCTTTGAATTCATTAATAAGACAACAAAGTTCTGAAAAGGAAAAACAGACAAAGTGAGCTTTTGAAATCATTTGACAGCTTATGTATACAAACCTCAGTACTGGCAAAACATTTTGATTCAAATAAAGCAGTGTTTTTCTTAATAACTTCTCTGTGTCTTGAAATCTGTAAGAATCATCATGGTTTATGCAAATTATTTCCTGACTGGTCCTAATAAGTTTACAATGCATAATCCACTTTTCAGAAAAAGAAACTTTTGAATTGCATATGCGCGTGACATATACAGAAAGCTGAATACATTGAATAAGCAACCTGCTTTGAACGAAGAGGATGTTTTCATCCTGATAGATGGGGGTATGAGAATGCAATTTGATCAAGGAGAAAAAAAAATAAGGAAGGGAGTTCTCATATATTTCATTTTGTGCTTCTTGCAACAATAG
The DNA here is from genome assembly GCA_013400315.1 of Bombycilla garrulus. Taxonomy (NCBI): domain Eukaryota; kingdom Metazoa; phylum Chordata; class Aves; order Passeriformes; family Bombycillidae; genus Bombycilla; species Bombycilla garrulus. Next base: position 140,430 of record VXBU01003592.1, read on the forward strand.
TGATTGCTACAAAAATATTCATATAATTATGACACTCTGCTTGCCAGGATTACATAAATGTATAGTTACACTCAAATTTGTAAGTTATTTACTATACTTGTACATGCGTCTGTGAAAATTTTGCATACAAATTAGGCATGCAGGTATATTTACCATTCTGAAAATCTACTCTCAGCTGCCGTTGCATAAAATTAGATTGTTAGATTGTAAAAATACCACTAGGTACAGCCTGCAATGACAAAATTAGAAACGTATCTGATTGTGGCAGCTGATAGTCACTATATTTAAACACTGAGGTTAATTCCTTTTTTTTATTGCAGCAACATGCATTGCAAGCTGCTGAAAAAAGATTTCAATATTGTATTTATTTGCTGTTGGCCAAAACAGCAACACTTAGGCTACATTCTCTTTTAAATATGAATTTCATTATCTTGGAAGTGTTGTATATGACTAGCTTTTGAAGAAGTATGGTAATGCTGAAAACAATTAACTCTCTCTCCCTTGACCTCCCTCCTGATAAACTCCATCCTGATATCACCATCCATTTGTGGTGGAATTAGTTGTGCCTGCAGGCCTGTAGATGGCTTTAGGGGGAATCACAGGGTACTGTGATTGAGTCACTGTTTTCTTAAAACCTGACCTATAACTTCTGGTAAAGTGCCACCTCCCACCGAGCAGACCAGGCTTGATTGTACAACTGGGCAGGGTGCAGCCTTCCAGAGCATTTGTGTTAGGAATACACTGAGTCCTCCAACCCCCTGCTCAGGCCACTGTCTGGTAATACATCACAACCCCTGCTAACCTCTGTGTTTACCAGATTGCTTTAAATATCTTCTCCTTACTGCTAGTTCAATTTCCATGGATAAAGAGCTCTAGCTCAGGCACAAACCTCAGGCAGCAGCAAATCATGTCACTAGCATTTTGGCAGGGTAAGATGAGAATAAAAACTGCTTTAGTCATAGCAGCATTTCTGGTGAAATGGGGTCTGGATAAAATAAAATCTGCTGTCTTCTGTTAAGCAGATATTTTGGTGTATGAATGTATGGGATGGACAGAAAGCTAAGGGAAACAAAAAACCGAACTCATTATATTTTTGTTTGCAATTCCATTTGCGGTAACTTATCACAATATTATGAATAGAATAATGACATGGCTAAACATAATGGCACCATACTAAGGGTTAGCACAATCCATCTTAACAGTTTGGAGTAACTGCTGTAATGTCTCATGTCAAAAAAGCACTGAAGTGTATCAGTGAGCAGCTAATCCTGGCTCAGTCTGACAGACTTCAGAATATTATGGGAAGAAATATGATGAAGATGCCTAGTGGCTCCCAGAGATTAACAAGCAGTATGCCTTTTCTTCTTTCTGTATTTAATTTTTAATAAGGAAAAAAAAAAAAAGCTAGAATAATGGGAAGAACAGAGCAAATTAGGAAAGAGTAGTTGTTATTGGTTCTACAATACTTGAGAACTGAGAATCTATACAAATTGTTTTGCATGAGATGCTAAAGGGTTTGCTTTAAATGAAAATCTATGTGATATAATACTTACACTACTTTTTCTGTCTATACATGCAGTTTCCATATGTTGTGTCTCATTTGCATTTGCTATGTTGTGCTATAAGCAAGGCAAAAAAAGGGATGGATAAAGTTAATGCTTTTGTCTAAACATATCTAAGCACCAGAATGGGCTGTCCAGGAATGTGCTTCTGTCACCACTCATAGAGGAAGTTAAAAGATGTGTAGATGTAGCATTTAGGGACATGGTTTAGCAGGGACTTGGTAGAGCTGGGTTAATGACTGGACTTGATGAGCTTAAAGGTTTTCTCCAACTTAAACAAATCTGTGAGTTGTATCATGATTCTTCCAGCTTTTTATTCTCTGAAGTCTGTGTTATATTTTTGGCAGACACTTGATTCTGTAGAAAGATTTTTGTGCTTTGACTCAACCATAACATTAGCTAAGATCCTACTGGTACATCCATGCCATTATAATGGACTTTTGGGTCTGAAAATATGACCTAGAGATTGTCCAGTTTCATTCTTTGTAGGGAAGCAAGTAAATATACCAATATCTGTATTTACCAGGTCAGGAGGATTCTAACTTGCTCTCTGTTTTTCTGCATACTTTTGTATGTACATGATTTAATAAAATCACAGAACAGTAAGTGGCCAGATGGCAACAAAAAGTGAGACTCTACAGCACTGGAAAAGGCATAGTCTCCCTATGTAGACATGGGGAAGCACCCAAACAAAAGACAAACCAGTGGAGTTGCTGTCCTTCCACATCTTCTTGGGAGGCAACAGGATAATTAGCTATTTCATTGAAGATAGCTGTAAGCTTTTATAGCAGGATACTGAATTGCCGTAGAAGGGAAAATAGTCCTCTTACATGATCTTATAGGAACCCACAGTTTGGCTTGTAGGCAAAATTATGCAAAAATTTCAAACAAAGTCTAATAATTGGTAGTAAATGTTACTTTATCCTGGGGCAAGTTCTAATATTTGCTGGTCTTTGTTTTAAGATTAATCTCTCATGATATTATAACCTCAGGGGTTTGAAGCAGTCATATTTCATGCAGCTTTAGACTGCAGTGCTTAAACTATTTTCATTTTTAGACAATAAAGAATAATACACCAAATCATCAATAATAGCAAGTCTCTGAAAGTAAATAAAAGACCAGGGGCAGATAGATGGCATAAACATTGAAAGTAGAACAGCTATGGACAGATTTTTCTAAAAATAATTCTTTACA
>VXBU01003592.1:146059-158618 GCA_013400315.1 Bombycilla garrulus
TATGTGTGTGTGTGTGTGTGTGTGTGGGGCCAAATGAGTAATCAATATTTTGTGGAAGACCTGAAATAGACCCAGCAGTGATCTGAACAATGCTGAATGACTGAATGACTTCCATGGAACTACAAACTGGCTCTGAAAATAGCCTCTATTCTGCTAAAAGGATGTCTGTAGCCAGTAATTTCCAATTCAGAGGTGCTACAGGCAAAGGACCACTAATGTCAAATTACTGTGCTACAACTCAGAACCTATTCTGCATTCAAGTTTTTTCTACTCTTGCATCTTTGCATGTGAAGTGACCTCTAGGAAAGATTTTCCTGAAAGAAATGTAGAAATCCATGCCTACAATACATCAGGAAAGTTTTAAAGAATAAAACATCACTCCTGCAGACTTCTTTCCAGCAGATAAACTCATTGCTGCTTACATTCTTGCTCCTGAAGAGTTGGTGAACTACCCCAGTACCTGCAGAGAGTATTTTCCTTAACTTCAGGAGCTTTTGAAGTCTAGAAAGCAAGGACATTGATGAATGAAGGTATTTTGGAGGTTTGTGAAAATAAGTGGATAATGCAAACTGCAAGGAATAGCACGGGAAGAACTTCCTAGTTGCAGTGCCAAGAGTTGTTTTAGAGCAGAAAGCTCATTCCAGAGTCCTAATCAGGGATGAGAGCAGAAAATGATTGAAATGTGACCTTGTCAATTTTACCTAATACATATTTCTGGTCAAAAGATGTAAAAATAGTTCTTCATAAGTTAATTCCTTCTGCTTTCTTTGACAATTGTTATACAAATATGCAGTTTTAGAACAAAATTGAGGTCATAATTAGATAGAGCTAGATTTACATAATTTGTTTTATTCTAATGCTGTGGTTTTTTTAGACAACAAGGATCTTGTTAAACTTTCATCTTTGGAAGTAAAATGTTTCCAGAAAGGTTAAGGGAAATTTTTCTTCAATTCTTATTTGAAGAGTAAAATAGGGTAGAGGTGATATTTGTTATCAGAATCTTTGCCAAGAAACTGCTTGACAAAAAGAAGGATCGTGTTATGTCAGCCAGAGTAACATGTACTTCATGCGTAGAAATTACCCAGTTTCAGAGAGATGTTATGATGTGAGGAACACTTGCATGAGTTCTGCCCAAAGTGAATGCTTAAATATATTCTTGCATAGAAAGTGGTGATCATGTCTGGGTGCAAAGAAAGTACAGGAGAATACAGTTAATATCAGAAATTGAATTTTTCAGATGCTGTCATAGAATGCTAGAATGATAGAATAGTTTGGGTTGGAAGGGACCTTTAAAGGTAATGTGGTCCAACCTCCCTTACTATCAGCAGGGAAGTTTTCAACCAGAGAAAGTTGCTCAGAGCTCTGTCCAATTTGAATTTAGATATTTCCAAGGATGGGAATCTACCACCCTTCTGGGCAGTCTGTTCCAGTGTTTTACCGGACACATGATAAAACATTTATTCCTTATATCTAGGCTGAATCTACTGATCTAACACTTTAAAACCACAAAACTTTTTGTATTGCTACAGACACAATTACAATGTTTGTCCCTATTTTACTTAAAGGCGTCCTTTAGGTACTGGAAGGCTGTTGTAAGACCTCCCCAGTGAATTCTCTGGGCTCCCCTTGAATCCGCTTCATAGCCTCCTCTGGACTCACTCCAAGAGGTCCATGTTGTTCCCTATTCAAGGGCTCCAGAGCTGGATGCAACACTTCAGTTGAGGCCTCACTGGAGTGGAGCNGGAGAATCATCTCCCTTGTGACACTGCTTTGGATGCAGCCCAGGACACGTTTGGCTCTCTGGGCTGGGAGTGCCATGGCTGGGTCATGTCCAGACTCTCACCCACCTGCACCCCCAAGTCCTTCTCCCCAGGGCTGCTCTCCATCTGCTCATCCCCCAGCCTGGGTTGTTACCAATGGTTGCTGTAGGCCAGATGAAGCACTTTGCACTTGGGCTTGTAAACCTCATGAGATTCCCATGGACCTGAGTCTCAAGCTTTTCCAGGTCCCTCTGGATGACATCTGACCCCTGAGACATAACAACCACACCACTCAGCTTGGTATCTTCTGCAAACTTCCTGAGTGTGCGCTCAGTCCTGCTGTCTAGCTCATCAATTAAGACATTACACAGTATGGGTCCCCATATGAACCCCTGAGAGGCTTACTGGACCCCATCTGAGATCTGTCACTGGTTTTCAGCCATTAATCACTACCTTCCTTTCTGCTTCACTGCCCTTTACACCCATAAGAAAGCCTATGGGGCTAAATGTATAAGTCAGATGTTGGATATAATTTAAACGACTTCATATTTTCCTGCTCAAATATTGTATGTCAACAAAAGAGAATGACTTTGGATTTGACCTAGTGAGAAGAAAAAAAATCCCCAAACTAACCACCAACAACAAAAGGACTGTTTACATAGTACTTTTAAAGGCAGACTGCAGGGAATAAAATACCAGGAGCTAATAAGAAGGGTGGTTGCCTTGCAGAAAAGGAACATATAAAATTTATCTTCATTTTGACAGGAACATAATTCTACATGGATATCAACAAATTCCACATGATTTGCTGCTTACATGCTGTTACTCCATTTCTGATCAGATCTGACAACATTTGTTTATTTTGTCCTTAAACACGTTAAGCAGTTTCAGAATTTTTGGTCATTTGTCTACAAGCCGTAAGCTAAAAATGCTCTTTTAAAATGCCTTTTTGAAAGCCATGTTCAATAGTTGTAAAGTGTATAGCGAATAGGAGATAATTATTATTCTTTAAAGAATGGGACTGCTAAGTAATGAGATAGGGAGCTTGTATCACCTCAACAAGTCATCCTTAACCATGTTAATTAACAGGGACAATGCTATGCCCATACAGATGAGCGACTCTGATATCCTAATGCTAAGAAGAAAGCATCATTTTAAGAAGTGAACTTTTTATCTCTGAGTATGCATGCGGAGTCCTAAGTGATATAAGAGCAAGATCCTGATAGTTACTAATCTTTGATCCAGGTAGAACCACAACATAAAACTATCAATTTGAGAACAGATTTAACCAAAGAACAACTATGCACATAGAATAATGAAAAACTTTTAAATGCTTTTCCTCAAAAAAAGAAAAAGTTTCTTAAAAGCATTTTTTCTTTCTCCTGAAAGCTGGAGATTATCTTTCTACTTGCTTGCTCTGTAAATTTCAAACAGCAGCAAAGAAAAGATGGTTCTTTGCTTTGGCCACTTATCTAGTGAAGAGTGCTGCAACACAAAGAAATATATTCAAGACTGTTTTCTTCTTAAATAATGTTCTCTAGTAGGCTGAACTTCTTTGGATATCTTTTCAAAGAACACTTCTCCAGAGATCCTATTTGCAGGATGGAACTTCAAGAGTGACCAAGAAACCTGTGAAGTCTGGGCTGTCACATCTTTCCATCAATCAACAAGCAAACCAGTGAAATCCAAAGATCAGAGATAGTCGTGAGAAAGTTTTACTGTGTGGCAAGGAGAAAAATAGAATAAATAATCAACACAAATCAGATCTCTGATGTTCTCTGGCAGAATAGTCAGATGGAATAGTCAGACATGGATCCTTTGTAGCCCATCATTTGTTCCCAACCCTGGGGCTCAAACATGGGCCTTTCATGCATGCACAAATGCCCATGTGCAACCCTGCCCCAAAAGATTCAGTGACTCTCACTCTATGCAGGTATTTATATAGATATATACATTCTGGACAGAGACATACATGTTCCCAGGTTTATAATTTGTTTTAAACATTTCAAAGATGAACTCTTGTTAAAGAAAAAACAGCATCTTCCTGCTGTTAAGTAACTGTAGATCCATATATTGGAAAATTACTGATGTATTGAGAAATGGGAACTTGTTTTGTATCCCCAAAATAGCAGTGAATCTCCAACCTTTCAGGTTCCTGTCTCATTCAGCAAATTTGGTTTTGGTTTCTCTGTGATTTAAATGGTGAAGTACAGCAGTGGAATGTTTTGCAAACACTTGATCTCAGCTTGCATCAGAAAAGTGAGTGGTGAAATTAAAATTTGCTGCCGTAGTCAGAGGAATAGGTGGTTTCCATTCTTCCTGCCAGAAAGGGATAGTGTTGAGGTAGGGAGCTGCAAAACACACCGGTGTGCCTGGATGGGTGTTGGGCTGACCTGTCAGTCAGAAAATTTTTGGGAGAACTTAGGGCAGGTAAACTTTTACTCACTTCCATTCCTGCTTCTCTGGAAACTTAGTGGCAGTCCTTTCACTCACTGACAAACTCTGTAATCCTGGAGTGCAAGGGGCCTCCCTGCAGCCTCACAGGCTTGGAGGAGCTATTTCTTTCTGTACTGCCTGCTTCCTTTGCCCATTACCTGTACAAAACTGATGTACTCTCCTGAACCGATCCCATGTATTTGGCTCTCTGGCTACGAAGAGGAAGGAGCAGTGACTTGTACTCTAGCTAGGATGTTTTGAGGGCTAGAGGTGCAAGGTGTGCTCTTCCAGCTTGTCTGATAGTAAATGCTGGGCGACCAAAAGACTTTTGTCCTCCTGAACCTCTCCTGTGACTCTCACTTTGGCTGTTGAGCTCTGCATCTCTCAGAACAAGCATTGAAGCAAGCTCAACAGTAAGGATGCAGCCATGCAGGTTTTAGTACAGTGCTTGTGCCTGACTTATGTTGTTTTGCTAATTGAAGAAATGCTTTGGGTTGCATGACAGAATTGTGGCCTGACTATTGCTTAACACATCTCTGCTAGGAGATTGAGAGATGCCTCCTTGAAATGACAGAACTGGCTTTACAGATTGTTGATTGTGTCCCCTGGAACACAGTGCAGGAAGCATTGTTCTCTCTAAGCAAGCAGTAGCCTTTATTGTAGTTCTTGCTTTTTCTCTTGTGCCTATACAACTCCAGCTGACATCTGGGGGCTCTACATGCTAAATCTTGGTCCCTAGTACCAATTTATGAAATTAGAGATATTTTTATTTACTTATTATTAAAAATAATCATTGTAGTGTTTTAAGACTTCTGTTCCATATACTGTTATTTCTATGTATGTGAGTGATAGGTACGTGAAAAATATCTTTTTTTTTTTGCCAGCGCTCAAAGCAAATACTGACTGATGTAGATTATTTCCATCTATATATTTTTCAATCTGTATCTTTACATGGGTAGAGCTGGCTTATGTTTAAAGGACTGGTTTGAGAATCAAAATTTAAATATCAAATTCAGCCTCATATTTACCATGTAATTTTAAGTAGTTTGCACAGTACATTGCAGAAACAGCAGATGTAGAAGAGATAAACTTTGAATCATCTTGTTCCCATCGTGAAGGTCTGAAGTGCTAAAAAACTCTGATTTTTAGAATAATGCCAAGTATATTAGGCACACTCTAGCAGATTTTAAAATACCCTGCTAAGCAAATCCAGTGCTATTGGCATTTTTCTGACTGGTGACAGACAACAAGAAAAGTGTGGAGCAAAAGAATGTTATAGATCTTTGTCAATTCCACATCATGAACCTGAAATCCTTTCCATGTTCAGACTTGCTTTCAAAAACAGATCTGAAAAGAGAGAATATGTTCTTGTCTGTTATATGATAGGATTGCATTATAAAGCTCAGGAAATCCATTATATTCCAGACAGGGGATTTAAAGCCTCTCTAGAGAGAGTGCCACAGCCCAGGATGCTGTCCACATCACTTGCTGAAGAGATGCAACTGTGCTCAAAGTGCAGATGGGGGACTTTTTGTGAAAGAGGGACCTTGCTTTCAGTGAAAGATGAATTTTATGTGTTTTTACCCTGTCACTGTTTTGCAACTGATTTTATATTGCCATTAAATGCTGTACTTTTTACTATTAGAAACTGAGCATCATCAATGCTTTCCATTGCTACCTTTTCACAGATCTGTTTCTAGAGCAAGACACAGCTGGATGGTAAGAGATGGTAAGGGATTTGTCCCTGACACACTAAGGGTGCAGAAAATACAGATTTGGGCATCGCAGCTCATTTATGAATAAGGATGATTCTTGACTTTGCAATAAATTCAGAACCATCCTCACCTATGAGACATGATTCTAGGCAGTCTTGCAGGTTGGATAAATATGCTGTGGAGATTTCAATGTTGAGAAGAAAGACAGTGTTCAACTTAAATAGCTGAAAAAACTTTGAGGATTATCTGGCTTCTAGGTGTTTAATTGCTGCCAAAATTGTGCTTTCAAATTCTCACTACCTGATAGATATTGTCTTTTAGGTTATGAATTAAAAAAAAAAACCATAGAATATAAACATAAATACATCTAGGATTAAAATATATCTTTTAAAACTTGTACTTCACATGTGTGTGTACTTATCAAGAGTTTGGAATTGGCAGAAAAATTTGTGCTCAAGATAATTTTTTGCTTTAGACAATGATTTATTTATTATAGACACAGTAGCAAAAATACAATCTCACTGGGTAAAGAGGTCATCATGTTAATGTCACCACTGTCATCATCAATAACAACAATAATAAAGTGTTACCACATTAGCGGAACTCTATATTTCACTTACATTAAAATAGCTAATAAAATTCAAGATCCCTGATTTTATTGCAGTCTGCCTTGCTGATGCTTCCACACTATGTAGATAGAGTAGGTATTGTACTATTTGTTACTTATTAGACGCTAAGAGGAATTTTCATTTTTCAAGAGCAACCTCAAAGCACCATATAATAATTAGCTCACCGTAATTGATTTTGAAATACATTGGAAACATAAAACCTTCACCTTGTGCTCAGTTGATAGCCTTTTGCCCTGAATGATGTTTGCTGCTACTGGCAGCTGCCCAAGTACATTTGCATTTACTGTAGCATCAGTTAGTGTAGTGTCCTTCATAATATTAATCTCTTTTGCACTAAATGTGACTATAAAAAATGGAATCACAAGAATGTTGTTATATGTGATACATAACCGTATCACTAACCAGGCTGAGAAATAGTATAACCAAGATGGGTATTTTATTTGTTCAGTTTGAATTTTATTCAGAGGGGTTGAAGTGCCCCCTCAGTCAGTTTGCAGCTGACCTCATATTGGGCAGGAGTGTTGATCTGCTGGAGGGTAGGAAGGCTCTGCGGAGGGATCTGGACAGGCTGGATTGATGGGCTGAGGCCAATTAGATGAGGTTCAACAAAGCCAAGTGCCAGCTCCTGCTGCTGGGTCACAACAACCGCAGGCAGCTCTGCAGGCTGGGAGTAGAGTGGCAGGAATGTTGCTTTGCAGAATAAGACCAGGGTGTTCTGGCCAACAGCAGCTGAGCAGGAGCCAGCTGTGCCCAGGTGGCCAGGAAGGCCAATGGCATCCTGGCCTGTGTCAGCAATACTGTGGCCAGCAGGAGCAGAGCAGTGATTGTCCCCCTGTACAGGGAGCAGCTGAAGAAGCTGGGGGTGTTCAGCCTGGACAAAAGGAGGCTCAGGGGAGACCTTATCACGCCCTACAACCACCTGGAGGGAGGCTATAGCAGGTGGGCGTTGGTCTCTTCTTACAAGCAACCAGCGACAGGACAAAAGAATGAGGTCTAAAGCAGGGCCAGGGGAGATTCAGATTGGATTTCAGAAATATTTTTTTCACAGAAAGAGTGATTGGGCATTGGAATGGGCTGCTCTGGGAGGTGGCTGAGTCACTGGCACTGAGGAAAGACTAGATGTGGCACTCTGTGCCATGGTCTAGGTGACAAGGTGGTGTTCAGTCAAATGTTAGACCTGATGATCTCAGAGGTCTTTTCCTGTTTAATTGATTCTGTGATTCTGTTATCTCTGACAATGGGCTTGGTTGTAGCAAACTTAAAAATTAAATTCCTTTTGGGTCATTTCAACCTTCACTATTGTTTTCTCATGCTCTTTTGCTCAAGTTCCAGGTGTGACTGAAAGTGAACAGGATGACCCTTCAAAGTACAGCGACAGTGTTAGTAATATTACAGCGATCTTCTGTTCCAGTTGAAGATCAGTAAGTTTCTGACTTCAACAGCAATTACTCTCTTCTAAAAAAAAAAGTGAAAACTTTAAATTTTCCCTTTAATATTTTTGGGTTTTAATATTTACTTAAAATGTAATGGTTTATTTATAAGAAGGTCTTAGGGAGCTCAAGGGTATCTCAAAAGACCATAGAAATATAAAAGTTCTAAGTAGTAAAACCAAAACAGAATTCACATTTTTTCTCAGGTACACTGAGTCAAATCCTGTTTAGACTATCTGAGTTAACAACATTTTGATGTAAAGAAATCAAGACAAATAAATAAAACAAGATAATACATGAAACCACAAAATCACATACCATAAAGGAGTCGTGGTTTTCTGTTACACAGTTTCATTTGTTAATTACGGTGTATGGACTGCCATATGAGGAAAACAATTTTTGAAAAATGTACATAAAAACGTAATTTTGTTGCTGTCCTAGAGCTGTGGAAAGTCAGTCAGAAACTAATTTGCCAACATCCACGCAGGGAGGTTAGAACATTCTTGTTCTAAGTTAAGAATTAGTAGGTTGAGGCACATAAAAGTTGCTCTCTCTGCTGACAAATACTATACTGCCTTTTTTCATATTTTGAAGTAATATTTTTAAATCAATGCCTTATTTATTTTTTTCCCCAAAGAGAAGCTAAATAGGGAATGGCTAAGGCAGGAGGGAAAGTTAGGACTACTTCAATTTCCCCGGAAAAGCTTAAAACAATCTATAGGAGAGAACAGACTAAGCTTTCAAGAATTTTTTTTCTTCAATTGTATGAATAAATCCAAGTGCTAGCTGAAAAACCTTTTATTCTGACAAACTGAAAAAGTCATGAACTGATCACAGTGAATACTTTCACCCTGAAATAGCAACACTATCTTCTATGTAAGTTTTTCCTACTTGTCACATAATGACTTGTCATTTTAAGACCCATAGGATTATTTCATGGATCAGACCTACTTTGGAAGTGAATAGTTGATACTTAACAAAAGTCTTGGTTATTATTGAAGAGAAGCTGCCTACTGGTCTCCTAGAGTTTGTTTGGAGTGTAAATAGGTATTGCCACTTATGCAGACTATTATTCTGTCATCTTTTTTTCCCATGGATAATAAACTGTATCTTAAAGGAAGAGCCTAGATTAAAGAATGATATTCCTTCCTGGGCAGCGGAATCAGCATTGTTCTGTTTTGTGCAGTCTTAAAAAGTTTATAATTTTCATAGAAACAAACATTTCTGAGGTACTTGAGAAAGGAAAATCAGGTATTTAATCATGTTTTCTGAATGCTGTTAGGAATTAACTTTTAGGATCTGCTGTTAGGATCTAAGTTTGGCTGGCATGAAGTAAAATCTGTATACCAGGTACATAAATTACCTAATGATATACATTTAGCTCTCAGTAATGTTGCAAGTGTGACATTTTTTTCCATCATGCTAAGATGACTGCTACAACTGGAGAACCTAAGAGGGTCACTTCTCCAAAGGTCAAGTCAGTCAAAAAGTAATATTTAGTTCTCTGCAAAACTTGGATTAGCAGAAGTAGAGAAAATTAATAGCATAAAGTCTTGGCCTTGTCTTTGCAATGTTTTTAAAAAATGTGCGCTTCTTCTCTCCGTTGTTTGGAACAGTCCACATACTGATTTATTATTAAAAAAAATATATATGGGTCATTACTAGGCAAGGGACAGAATTACTACACCAGTATGGAAGATAAAATATGTTTAAGGAAACAATTTCTTTCTTCCTAGATGCCCAGTCATATTGGTCTTTTTTTGGGTTAAGCAGTTCTAGAATTTAATTAGAATATTTACGGGCCTTCAGAGTTAGTAACTCAATTCCTTTTCATTTCAAAAAGAATTTATAAAAATACGTTTTTTTCTGATGAAAAGGAAAGTGTTGAAATTACAGAAAACACTGACTTTGAATTTTTTTCAAACACATTAAAAATGTTGGTTTTGAAAACTTTTTTTCCAGATGGGGTATTTTTTTGTTTCTTTATTTGTTTTATCCTAGTTAATTCTCCCTGATTTTGAGATTCAGTAGATGTTTTCAAGATGCTCATAAAACATTTAGTCTGCTCAGTGGCTGGTAGATACTGGATGTCCATGCTTTATGCAAGTTACTTATCACTTCTGATTGCCAGTCCCTCTGACAGAGTTAGTATTACTGTCTAAAATGAGAGATATACCTTGGTTTCACATGACAAGAACTCCTTCCTTCCTTGAGCATGATCTAACCTGGTAAGTATATGCTTCTCTAGCTATTTAAAGTTGAGATGGCACAAGAGTCTCTAACTGAGTGTAATTTTTTTAATATGTAGAGCTTTAGTATTACTTAAAATAGAGTTTCAACAAGAAAAAGAGCTGATTTTTGTGCCTTTTCTTATATTGCCTTTTGTACAAGTTGACAAAGTATCGGTTTTAAAAACTTAGAAGCAAATTCTTCAGTATGTAATACTGTATGACTCGGAAAAACTCCTGCGTGTTTGCAAAAACAAAAAATCCAAAACTGTACATTTGTTTCTATGGGGTCAGAAGTTGTATTCTGACCTTTCAGAAGACAGGAGTGCTCACTGTGCCTTTAGGCAAAGAGAGCTTTTTCCATGGGTTGGGCTAGGGAGTGGATAGGGAGAATCATAGAATCACGGTATGGTTTGAGTTTCAAAGGCCTTTGAAGATCATCTAGGTCCAATCCTGCTGCCATGGACAGGGAGATCTTTCACTAGAGAATGATTCTCAGAGCCCCCAAGCCTGACCTGGAACATTTCCAGGGACAGAGCATCCACAGCTTTTCCAGGCAACTACTTCCATTACCTCACAACTCTCACAGTAAAGAATTGCTTTCTAATATCTAATCTAAATCGACTCTTTTTCTGTTTGAATCCTTTCTCCCTTGTCCTGTCACTACACACTCTTGCAAGAAGTGTCTTTGCATCCTTCTTGCAGATTCCCTTCAGGTATCAAAAGGCCACAATTAGGTTGCCCCAAGATCTCTTAAAGGATGACCAATTCCAGTGCTCTCAGACTTTCCTCATAAGAGAGGTGTTGCATCCCTTTTATCAACTTGATGGCCTTCTCTGGACTATTCTCCACTGGTCCATGTCCTTCCTGTGCTGGGACCCCAGAGCTGGATGCAGGTTCCAGGTGGGGTCTCAGCAGAGTAGAGGGGCAAAATCCCCTCCCTCCCCTGCTGCCCACGTTGCTTTGGATGCAGCCCAGGACACATTTGGCTTTCTGGCTGGGTCATGTCCAGCCTCTCATCCACCAACATCCCCAATCCTTCTCACAATCAATTCTCAATTCTCAAATCTTTTCTCAATTTTTACATCCCCCAGCCTGTGCTGGTACCAAAGATTGCTCTGACCCAGGTGCAGCATCTTGCACTTGGTCTTGTTAAACTTCACGAGATTCTCATGAGCCCACTTGTCAAGATTTTCCACGTCCCTCTGGATGGCATCCTATCCTTCAGATGTGTCAACTGCGCCACTCAGCTTAGTGTCATCTAAAAATTTGCTGAGGGTACACTCGATCCTGATGTCTGTGTCATTGCAGGAGATATTGAAGAACTGGTCCCAGTACCAACCCCTGAGGGACACCACTTTTCTCTGGTGTCCATTGGGACCCTTAGCCATTGACCGCTAGCCTCTGGACACAGCTGTCAACTCATAGTCCATCAGTCTACCCACAGAATCCCAGTTTAAAGAGAAGACTACTGTGGGTAATCGTGTCAAAGATTTTACAGAAGCCTGGATAAATGATGTCTGTAGCCACTTCCTTGTCCACTGACATAGTTACCACATCTGGGTAGGTAGTATATGATTTTTTTCTTGTTTGACACTGTAAGTGTCAAGGCCAGAAGAGCTTGCATATTAATGCTGCTGTGCATAATCTTTAGTGCAGTATTGAGACAACTGCAACAGGGAACATGGTTAAATAACCTAGAAAATGAAATATCAGCAATTTAATTATTCTTTCATTCTAGACTGGGTAAAGTTTATGATGGTAAACATATTTAGTAGAGAAGAATCACTCAGTCTAAAATAATTTCTTTTAAAGGATATTTTCAGCCTAATTTATTGAAAACATTAGTGTAAAGTCTACTTGAAAAAATACATTTCAAAATAAAGACATTAAAATGATGTAATTTACTGATTAACTGAAAACTTTTGATTTCTGCTGGGTTGCTGGCCCTAAGGTTGACCTAACAGAATATGTACAATAAAAGAACACAGCAAAGGATCACAAGAAGATGTGTATTTAGGACAAGAAAATGGAAATCAATGTTTGTACATTTAAACTGCAGGCATTTTGACTTGTTTATCTGCTTTATTATTAACTGTGATGGACAATAGGTTAGAAGAGCCCTTTTGTTGAAACCTGACCTTTAACAAAGTGGTAGAAACGTGACTTTGGTAGAAATACCTAAATAAATATATAGACAGATGTATGTACCTTTGTGCCCGTTGCTCTTTATACTGCTGGAATGCAATTACAGTCACACAGTAAGACAAGAAGCATCTCTCCATAACAACGAAAAAGAGTTCTTGTAGGAGAAACTGCAGGCTGCCTGATATTAAAAAAAAAAAAAAAAAAAAAAAAAAA
>VXBU01003592.1:158651-172940 GCA_013400315.1 Bombycilla garrulus
AAAAAAAAAAAGGAGACCAGATGGTTTTTATAGGTCTGCTGAACTTACAGATATTTAATGTTTTCAGCACAATGTATTCGGGCTACAGGTATGCACAACATCTTTTACCTCCTTATGTATCACCTCTTTTACCTCCTTATGTATGTGTTGGGCATACCTCCCACCACGTGGCCTCAAAGCTGTCACCAAATTGTTCCTAATATTTGTCTTCATTTTCCAGACAATCATCTTATTAAAAAAAACCAAACAAACAAATGAAGACATCAATTTCAAGTACTCAAGGATGCTAGTGTCTACATAATGTTTAAACTTTATTTTCAACTTTAAAATTTTTTCTACTGTTTGTTTTTCTAGAACCTAAATTAGCTGTATGTTTTTATAATCTTATATATACAGAGAGAACGTTTTCTAGCTAGCTGAAAATGACATTATATAATTGCCTTCTCAGAACTTATAAATTTCCCATACATATGGAGGTACTAATAAAATGACTGTGTTTAAAATAAATTATGATAATTATATATTCTAAGTCTCAAAAATCTCTCGAAGTAATGTGTTTTTTCAAAACCAGTAATTTTGCAGACTTTGTAAAGGTTTTTTTTCAATTTTATGAATAGCAAAGATTTTTCAGCTAAAGGGAAGAATTTTGAAATGCCAGAATCCCTCACCAGTCTTCTGAAATGAGTCCCAGCCCTTCAGAGGTGTTTGACATGTACTGGTTCTGAAGGTACATATTCTTACAGTCTGGGGACCAAAGGGATTTATCATTTCCATGAAAATATCTCAGAACAAAGTTTTGAGATGTTCTCTGTGACAGAAGTTACTCATTTACACTTCAGTGTATTAATGGTATCCACAAAAAAGTATCGTGCTTCAAAAGGGAGAATGCAGGCTAACACAATTCTGTATCATTTCAAGTGGATGAGACATAAGAAACAGTATCTCTGATACCAGTGATACTGAAAGGAAGAAAGCAGAAAATGGTTTAATGTTTGACATACCACAGCACTTCTGTCTTTCTTTAGCCAAGCATTTTTCTGCATATTCAGTTCTTGAAACACTGTCAAACCAGGACTTCATCTCTTAAAACCACGGCATGATGTAGCAGTAGTGGAGAAAGTATTTTATTATATAATTGCATGAAAATACTCTAAAATAAGATTAAATTTATGATTATTTTTTTGTCTGTAAGAACTTAAAAATGTGTAGATAATTTGTTGAATGTCTTTTTTTGTCAGTTTTTCTGGCAGCAGATGATTCTTTGCTTCCTCTATAATTCTTTCAGACTATATCAAAAGTGGTGCATTAGCATGGGGCTAAAATGGAATGCTTGGGCAAATTCAGTTTATTGCAAGATACTTTGAGCAACAGGGTCAATTGTCACATTCACATGCCTGGTCAATCATCAGAATGAAACAGAATATTTCAGATTCCCTGTTTGTACATTAGTTTTGACATAGGATTTCTTAAGAAACTCTGGCTATTACGTTTTGTATCTCATTTTCCAGGCAGAGTTACAGCCCGAAATTTCGGTTCTATTCAGATTCCTCAGTGCAGGTTATTGATGCCTGTTGGTTATGTATTCAGTACATTTAAATTTACTTTAATTGCGGAGAATCTATGTTCTCCTTATATCATTAATTCTACAGTAATTGTGTAGAAAGGGATGTTTCTTGAATTGCTGAAGCCTACCTCTATTTGTTTACAATTTACTTCAGGTGAACCTTGCACTAGATTTAACATGCAAGCTATAAGGATTTCTTTCACTATTCCCTGACAGGCTGAGGTCCTGAGAATCTACTTTTTTTTATTTCTTTTTTTTTTTTTTTTAATCTAGAAAGCATTCAAATTAAAAAAAATTAAAAAATCCAAACCAAGTCCCCAGAATACAAGCCAGGACAATGATGCATCAGACTAACTTTTAGATTTACTTGTTAATTCATTTACTTCTTTTAAATCAAGGGATAAGTCTAAACATACATGGAGAAGTGCATGTTGAATCTGACATACCAAGAGATCACTCCTCACGTTGGTACCATTTGTGCATGATAAATGGTATACCAGTTAGCTCTTTTTGTGGAAGATGTGGCTTCATTGAAGGAGCTCGAATGCATTTATCCAGAGCAAAACAGTCATGTGGCTTTCAGCTATGGTGTCACCATGCTGGTGTTTGTCTGTTCCCATGTGATCCTACACGAAACACAAACATATGAAGAAAACCTACAGTCCTGTTCTTAAGAGACGCTTAATGCATGCCCCCCTCAGATTTACATGAGCCCTAAGGCAAGAGGCATGACTCTCCCTGAGGGATCTTTCACTCTGGTTCAAGCCAATTATTTTTTCAAATTGCTTTCAGTGACCTTTTATGATGTTTGTATTTTCCGTGATTCAGAAATTACCCAGGCTCACAATATAAAAGATTATTCACTGCATTCCTTCATGAATGAAAGAACTATAGGACTGAAAACAAATTGTTTGTGAAATGGATTTAAAAACCCCACAAAAATATGTATCTGGAATCAGATCCACTTACTTTCCCAGCAAAATTATTTTGTAATTGATCCCTAGGCTTAAATTCAAGGAGGATTCAAGTGTTTTAATACAGAAAACATTAAAAGATTCCTATGCGGCAGAACAGAGCCACTTGGGGATTCATATAGTTTGTTATGTACCAAGTGAGGCAGTAATTTTATAGTAGAAATCTTGAAAATATGTATGACTTAATTAATAAACTTTGTCCTTTCAATAAAATATTTTTCCTGTTACCTTTCTAAACTAAAACCCTCCCTCTGTATGTATATGCATGTGGGGATTTTTATGATAGTATTTTTTATTAAGATCTTGTATGTAGCATTGCTTTAATTATATAAAATAATCATGTCTAAAGAACATATTTATCTGTGTGCAATTTCTAAAATATGTCTCTAAGATTAGCTGGTTTTCCCACCTGCTGTTCAAGTGACTGCAAAAGATCAAGAGCAATGTAATCTGGAGAGTTCATGGAAATGAAGGAAAAATTCTGAAAAGGGCATACACAATCTGTTTAAAAGCGTACTACACTTTCTATTCCTAAAAATAGATAGACGCAGTAAAAGCAAAAATGGGGTATGGATTGGAAAAGGATCCGGCCAAAAGTGAAGAAAAAACCAGCAAGAGAAATCTGTACTGTCATACCTGTTGCTTTAACTCTAATACTCTCATTATAGAGATACTTAAACCCCTTTCCGAAGTATTGAAGGTAGCATTAATTAGAAGTTTCAAAGCCACAGGCATATAGCACCAGGTTCTGAATTGTAGTGGTGTAAACTGAGGAAAATTTTGTTTGCTGTAAAGCCTGTTCTTCTGGAAGAGATATCTACACTATATCTTAAAATGTAACATTATAAAACATTAGGGAATGCATTTCTTGTCCCTAAATTATGAGCTTTCACAGGGCAAAGACTGTAACTTCATGTTGTTAAACTGAATCAGAATTGAAGCGGTTTATTGATTTATTGACATGTAATTAACTGGCAATCAATGGGCTATACAGAGATCAGTGTCAGTCATGCAACTCATAAACTATACATTGTGGCCCCTTCAGAAAATGCTGATAAACATCCCCAGTGTCTAAGCACCCCTCTGTTACTAACCCCAGGAAGTGCAATATCCCGGCAGCTCCTCCGGAGAATCCCCAGGTCATGGAGGCTCGCCTCTCCTGAGCCCCTGGGCGGCAAACCCTGCAGGGCTGGGGCTGCCAGGAGAGCTCCCAGCTCAGCCCCGCACGGACATTCTCCAGCAGCCCCTGGGCCAGGCAGGAGGAGAGGCTGCCAGGACAGCTCCCATCCCAGCTCAGCCCACTGTGGACATTCTCCACCCCAGCCCCTGGGCTGGGCAGGAGAAGAGGCTGCCCACGGCACCCCTGCAGGGCAGAGACCAAGACACCCCTGTGTGACTTGTGTGGCGTCAAACCGAGCTGTGATGGCATCTGCTCCAGCAGCACCTCCCTTCTGCCTGTGCAGCCCTCCTGCTTCTCCCAGACCTCTCTTTATGCTGACTCTTTTACTGTAAAAGTCTCTTTGTAGTTCTTCCATGACTGCTTAATATGATTGCTGATTTTTGGTCACTTCAGTTGCTACTTCAGTTGCTGTTTTGGGCAAACACCCTCTCATATAGTTTCAGGTGCATCATTAACATGCACTGGTGTATGTAGGTTCCAATTTGACCTTATGTTATGCAGCCTAGTTTGCCAGAGGAGGACCTGAGAAACACCCTCACAAAAGCTAATTCTAAAGCAATTGAGGAAGAGAAAAGTATATGCAATAACTAATTATCTGCACCTCAGACTTGAAACTAGTGAAGAAGAATTGCTATGGTAAAAAATAAGATTACAAAAAAAAAAAAGAAAAGCAGATAAGAGAAGAAAATCAACCCAATTATACTATGCTATCTTTCAATTGTTCATTTTTATTTCCTAAGATTAACAGCTATCCTATTTCCTAGATTAATACCTACCCTTCATAATGAGTTAACTGCTTTCTGATGCCATTCTGTGAAACAGGTCACACAGTGGAGAGTTCTCTTCCTAAAGGCGTTATGTTTGAACTTACCTCTGCACAGACATAAAGAGATTTTTTCAGTCAGCCCCATTATGAACACTTGCTGTTTTGTCTCCTCTTTAATGTGCATGATCTTCTCCATGGTTCATGTCAATGCAAATTCTTCTAGTGACTTTGTTACTCAACATCTCCTTCTAAACATCCAGTCAGGGAAAAAATGTTTGTGCACTGTTAGTTATTTATTTTTAAGTCACATTTTTCCTTTGTCTTGAAACATATAAAGGAAGCTTAAGGTATAAGTAATTTGTTCAGTCACATCCTCCTTCGGTTTTTGTGTGCAGAAGGGAGCAAAGCCATTAACCTCTTTTATTATATTATCAATGTATTTGCATTATCCTTCCTTGGGTAACAGTCTATATAAATTAATACTGATATTTATTATTCTAATTCAAAGGTTATGGTGTTCTTCTCCTTAGAAAATGATAGCGTTAAATTCTCTCATTCTCTGCTTTACTCTCATAAGGATACATCAATGATCAAAGTGACTTTGGGTACAAAGTTAATCTGAGTTTTTAACACTAATAAAAATTCCTCTGTAGTTTATTATGAGACTCAGGTTTGCACAAGAAATATAGCTAAAGAAACACTCATAGTATGAGAAAATAAAATCCTGTAGGTAGCAAGTGCTTCTACATGGCTTATTTTGTAAGATTTGTCAGCCTGTATTCCAACAGGATGCCATTAAGGTGAAAATTAAAATCACTGAACACTGAGTCACTGAATTTCCGTCAATGTGTCACAATTACAAAACCAGCTTCTGCTGTATAAGTCTGATCTACTGTGAAAATGTACAAATTATTCAGTTGCTCCAGAAATGCCTCATTTATTACCCATATTGAGAAATTCAAATGGGTGAATCATGAGTTTGACTTCATCACTTTCCTCTGAATCTGATTACAAGTCCCTGTGTGTCATGTTTTCATGTAGTTTTAAAAGGTATAAGATACATTTCATTTTGAAGTAATTCCAATTCTGCCTGGGTTACATCAGTTATGCTAGAAAGGGATTCAGAAGGCACAGAGTGTTCTTGGCATACATGGAAGGAAATCTGATCAGCTGAGAGAGAGTCTGCTCTAGTCAGTAGTCACCACACTGGGGGAGGCAGACTAATACAGGAAGCACACCCAGACAGCTGTGCTGAGGTGTATAGAATGAGATTGTAAACTTCCCATGATTGATTTATTTCAAAATTTAAAGGTATTAGTTCGGGTCAAGGAACTACAATGTTGAGGGAAGGCTTTTCTTCTCCTTAGCTCTACGTGTGGCAGCTAGTCAGAATATTCATTGTGATGACCACTACTTATTTGTATTATTATTGCTACTTCAAGAAGGAAAAATACAAGAAAGCCAAAGATGAGACCTTGCTTAGTAAGGTGTAACATTAAAAAGATCAGTGTATGTAGCTAAAATAAATGTACTGAAGATTCTCATTTTTAGAAGCTTGCTGATGTGTGATTTTGAATATTTTAATCTCTATATTCTAGTTGACAATGAAAGTCGAAAATTTTTGTGGAAATGGAATTGCAGAGCTTTAAGCAGCCCTCATCATCATAGTATTAATCTTTGAGAATAGATGAATGTGATATAATTACAGTAAAGTATGAAATAAAAAACAAAGCCTGCTTGCTGACATGGTTTATTTAAATAACTATTGCCTGAAGAGTACCTACAGGTATGAAAAAGGTTGTTCTGAAGAGTGGAAAACAAGTTAAACTGTAAAGATAAACCACTCTTTGGATCAGGTGCACAAGTATTTGCAAAGGTGACACCCCTGCAGTTGTCAGCCTACCCAGGATTATAGGTCTTTACTGGAGTAGTGAAAAGGAAAATTGAAGGGAAAGCCACTACGCTTTTGTTTAGAAGAAAAATGACTCTAGAGAAAGTTTGTTTTTCTGGAGAATAGATGAAGAGGAACCAGCAGCTGGTTAGATCTAGAGGTGATTAATTAAAGAATTTGAGAAAAAGGCAATGTTTCTTTCCTTTATTTATCTTTTCACTATGGATTGGACCACAAGTTCAGTTATTAAACACTTCTGTAGAAGATGAGATATGGGAAAAATAATTTTCTTTCAGTTGAAAATTGATCTGTGACTGTCTGAGCATGTTTAAACACTCCATGAGGATTTTATAATCTAAATTTTAGCAAAGAGAAGGATGAGCTGAGGCTAAGAACTTGCTTGTTTTCTCTTTCTCTTTCACCTGAGGAGTGAATCCTGTGCAGGGGGAAAAGACAAAAGAAAACTAAGAGTGAAGCTTATGGGAAGAATTAGACAGGATTGAGTAGATAGAAGTGTGCAAGAAAACATCTGAGATATCTCTCTCCCTCTACCTATCATCTATCTGTGTGTATGTGTCTCTGTAGGTGTACCTTCAAATAGGTACATGTTTTGTGTTTATACTTTTGTGGGAAAGGGTTAGAAATTAAAATAAAGTGAATAATAATTATTCCAGGTCTGCTTGCATATCTGTGAATCATATTTTAATCAAATTTGTATGCTCTTAGAGTTTTTCTCTCTTGGAAAAGTCCTATCACCCTCTAGAGAAGTAAGGATTGTAGGAGAAGGAGGACAGTGTAATGACAATCCACGTTTATTGAGAGAGAATTTGATTTCTCGATTTTATTCTTTCAGGTTTTTTGTTCAAGCATGATATGAAGAGACCAAATTCCTTCTGTATCAGATCACTTCTGTGCTATGTCTTTAGGAAATGGTTTCGACTGGGAATATTACAGAGATCTTCTCTGAGAGATATTTAGATTTCTGATACTCTGCTACATCCTGAGTGCCCACATTACTGCCTAGAATTTGTCTCCCATAAAGCACTACATGTGCTTGGCCAGATGAAAGACTGTTATAAAGGATGATAAATGCCATTTAGAAAAATAGGCTTTTCATAACTGAGGGTGGAGGCATGCTGTGCATCCTTTTGTTAATTCCTATGAGATAGTGAGGCATTTCAGGAGAAGGCATATGAACACAGACCTGGCCTGGGGCAAGCAGGCGTGTGCAAAAATCCACACTATCTCAAAGCTGCCAGATTCTGTTAGTGGATAAGCTTTCCCTGAAAGGAAGGAAAACCTTAGTCCACAGACTTATGTAAAGCAAAATTAACATTTATGGGGCTGATCTAAAGTCCTTTAAAGCTGAGGAGGATTTTTCCTCTGTAGACTTCGGTGAGATATAGGTTGTACTTGGTATAAGTATTTAAGCAGTCTTTTTTAACTCATGAAAGTTAAATCACTAATTAAGCCATACCTTTTTATTCCCAATTATTTTATTTGCCATTCATGTTCTTGTTCTTTCCTCCCTCTTTCACTTTTTTATTTGGGTAATTAAAGTTCTGCTTTGGCATTAAAATGAAATTGAGAATGATAAAATTCACTGTAGTCAAGACACAGGTTGACAGGTAGGCCAAGACCCTACAGTCTCTAGCAATGCTTTAAGTTTTTCATGGTGGTTTAAAAAAAGCTGTATTCTCATTTGCACTGAGATTTGCTGATAAATTAAACAGTATTTAAAAGTGCCCCAAAGCTAAACTTCTTTCAAATTTTTCTCAGTGCCATGATCCCGCTGACTGATAAAAAATTGTGTGTCACAACATAAACCACACTTCAGCTATTAGATTTTCTTATTCCATCTTATGGAAATATTGCTGTTTCTGAAACCCTTTGTAACTGATTTTGTAGAGCAAGGCTGTCTGCTAGGATATCAGCTCAAGAGCTCTAGGCAGAAAAGCTGTTTGGGTGAGTAACGGCTTAACATCGTGTGGTATTTCAATAGGTCATGACAGATAGAAATATAGGGCACTTTGCTGCTAAGTGATATTTATAATTGCTCTGATGGAGGAAATAACATTGCATATTAATAGAATGAGAGAAACATTGGATATGGGGCAGCTGGATGATACGCTTCAAATGTCATTCCTTGGTAAAATATACCGAGTGTCATCTGAAAACAGAATTTTCTAGGGGTCTTTATGGAGACTTGTCTGTACATTGGAGCATGAATAATTTAACTTCAACAAATAGAACCCATCTTGCTAACCTCTCCTAGGTATTCTGTCTCAACTCTATGACACAGTGTGTTAGCAGGCAGGAGTTTTCTGCTTAAAAAATATCCATATAGAGTTGTGATCAGACAGCCAGTTTGGAGGAAGGTTACGGAAAAATTGCGTTTGCTACCAGAAGGAAAAAGAATGTTGCCCAATGACATATTAGGACTCAAAGGCAAAACACTTAACAATGCAGTTGTTGAGGAGGTTGGTGAGGGAGACCTTAAAGGTAGAGTTGAGCTTTTTCATAACTCCTTTCTTTTTAACTTTTGCCTCTGCTAGACATTCACCTGAGTTTAACCGAGAATAATATATACAGTAATTTTTCTCTTGTCTTCTAAATCAACAATATATGAGTTTATTCCATCTTTATTGTTTTCTTTGCAACCAGATGACAGGTGTAAGAAAAATCAGTATATTTTTTTCTTTTCAATATATCCAAGTGTACATCTGTCTCAATATAATTTGATATTTGCTCTTTAAATGTTGTCCTTTGCCCTCATAATCTCTGTATTGTATTTTCCTGTAGTTTCCTGGGAACAATAAATTCTTGTGTAACATATACATGAACAGGACTGAGATAGCTTTACTAGCAGAGATTCAGCAACCTGTCTAGTACCAGCTGTACTGATGTTGCCAGCAGCACTGAAAGAAGGTTGCAGTTGTGGTTATACTGTACACAAACTTACTGATCATGCTATGTGTTTTTTGTTCTTTATTTCTCCTGGGCTTGGCTTACACAGTCTAAAATGTGTTTCTCGGACCGAATTCATTAGGGTATTTCTCTTGAAATAGGAAGCTGGTATTTTCTGCTAGGAGCTATGCCAACTTAAAAAAGTATTTCTGAAATGTCATTTAAGCAGGGCCTACGCTGCGAGTTTCCCTTTCCCCTGAAGGAAAAGTAGTACATCACTGTATTGCCTCAGGAACAACCTGGAGATTTACTAAATCACAAAGGAAATGCATCCAACTTGTTGGTTTCCCTTTTTTTTTTCTTTTTTTTCTGACGTGTAAGAGAGAGAAAGAGAAAATGCATGTGCCTGTCCTTCACTGGCTGAAAAATAGCTCCCTAGTTCTTCTGCCTTAGTGCCTCTCTTTAACAAGCTGAAGATTGGGTCAAGGTTTGCTCTTATTTGCTTCAACATGCCTGTTCCCTGCTCGCAAATCAGCAGGGGAAAGAGCAGCTGCACAAGCGAAAGATGGGGAGGATTTTTTCTGGTGGTAGAAAACATTGATTTTATGGCTAACTGCCTTCACAGCAGCAGTGCTTAATGCTACTGTGATAGCTCTGTGTGGATTGAGGGCCCGAGTACCATCTCGTGGGACTCGGAAAGAGTCTGCAGCTATCAATATTTCCTTGAGCCTAGACACACTGTTATTGCTCTGTAGCTGCCCCTTGAACTTATTTATATCTCCTTAGGAATTGCCACGAGTGTTTTGACTTCAGGTGTAAATGTCTTTCATAGCTGCAAATGATTGTCCTAGAGGCTGAACTCATGCTCTAGCCCAAGAAGTATTGACATAAGAAGGATCAGAACAGGGCTCTCACCCATGCAGTCCAGGTTTTCCACATTTTAGTCATATGAAAAAATGGAAAACAGAAGGAATTTTTGTTTTACCTCGCATTTCTATTGCTGCCAGCATGCACCCCACACCTAAGCAGGCAAAAGTGTGAAACTTGAAGAAACTTCCAGGACTGGCTGAAAAAGTTCCATAGAGCTCTCAGCAAAAAAAGGTGGGAAAGTTTCCTATTATCTCAGATCTTTTGTGCTCTGAGGTAGGCAGGGACTCTATACATTTCTTTGCCTGTGTCTTCCAGTAAGCTTAGCTTAAAGTGT
This sequence comes from Bombycilla garrulus, assembly GCA_013400315.1. Lineage (NCBI taxonomy): Eukaryota > Metazoa > Chordata > Aves > Passeriformes > Bombycillidae > Bombycilla > Bombycilla garrulus. The sequence continues at coordinate 169,138 of VXBU01003592.1, forward strand.
CTTCCAGTAAGCTTAGCCTGAATGTTACCCGCAAGACTTAGTATTTCCTAACCCAGAGATCAGAGGCCAAATTGATATGCCCCTCACAAGAGGTTAATTTGCAACTTTTTGAACATTCATTTGCATATCTGACAGTACTGATACAAGATTCTGAGGCCAGTAAGTCTTTAGGGCATGGGCATTTTTACTTTCAACCAGTAGTGACCAGACACTCTTATCTCCCCCATGGTCTGCCCTTTACGTTGAGATTCTTCATCCCTTAACAGAAATTTCGGCACAGGATGATGATAGAAAGAAAGATAATTTTGTCACCTCATTTGGGCATGACTTGTGGATGTCAGCCCAACAACACCCTGAAATTGCTAATACCTTGCTGTCTTTAGTTCTTATCTGAGGGGAAAAAAAAATTCTGTGTGTCTTAGGTTACAATGTAAAAATATTCCAGAAGGTCTGTATTCTATCTCCATCTTCATGAACTGTTGAAACCAGGAGGGGCAGTGTTTTCCTTACCTCCTCCCCGGGACCATCTCCTGTTAATGGGCCATCAATGCCTTGCCCCATGAGTCATAGATAACTCCCTCCGGGAGCCATTTCCTGTTTAATGGGCCATTAAGGACCCACCACAGGACTCATGAAATGCCATCAGCCCATTGTGAGAAGCTCTGCCCAGGGGGAGGAGCCAAGCATTCCCACCTGGATATAATCTGGGCATTTCGACAGAACAGGCATCTGCCTTCTACTGGATTCCCAGAGGAGCAGCCTTCTCTCCCACTGGATTCCCAGAGGAAGGACCAGACCCTTCTACATCACCACTGGACCACTAGAGGAAAACTCCGTCCTTCTACAGGATCTCTGCTTCAACAGAACCATCTGTCACTCCAGGAGGACTACTGGAGCCACCATTCCAACTGGACTGCTACCAACACCCTGACTGACAGGGTGTCAGGTTGTAGTCTAGCTGTCAGGTTTTGGTTTTGTTTAATATTGCATCTTAGTCTAATTGTCCTATTAAGTTGTAGTTTTTTGGGTTTTGTTTTACTTTATTTTGTTTATACATATTAAAGAACTGTTCCTATCCTCATCTTTGCCTGAGAACCCCTTTAATTTTATAAATGATAATAATTTGGAGGGAGGTGGTTTACATTTTCTATTCCAAGAGAAGCTCCTGCCTTCCTTGGCAGGCACCTGTCTTTCAAAACCAAGACACTGTGCTATGTGAACCTGGCTGCACTGTGCATTAAGAGTAAGGAAAAGCTTCCCATCATATGTATGCTGAATAATGCTACCATCAGTTAGACACCCCAGAAAGCAGTGCTAGCAGAGTACGGAGAGAGTACCTATTCCTATAATTCACAACCTACAAAGCACGATAAAATATAATTACTTATGTAGCTAACAGTCTTTACGAGTCCTTTCCAAAAGTGGCAAAGGTTTTTGTATTGCTTTCTTCTCACTTTGCAATCCTGGGACAAAATTAAAGTCTTACTAAGTGGATGAAATAAAGCATGACATTAATTTAAAAACAAAACACCCAAATCCTAAAAAATCTAGTAAACACACCAGTGGTAGAAGTCACATGTTAACGTAAGAAAGATATCTATCTACCTATCATTTTACTTTAACTTCTCAGCTTGTTGGAGAATTTTTTGGCATATTTTCCAGTCCATATGTGCACTTGTTTACTATACCATTTACAAAGTACTTAGCATACAGATGGTACAAAATAAAGTGAATAAAAAATTAATAGATTCCTATTACTTTCTTTTCTTTAATTCTACTTTTATTACAAAACTCATTTTGTTTCAGTCTAGAAAGACTTTAGACATCAGAAGAATGCTTTGCAACTTAAATGTGGATTGCAGTCCGAGTGCTAAAGCAAAATAAGTCTATATAATTTAATAGCTCTTCAATTTAATGAAAATTGGTTGCCAGATTGTTTAATCAAGAATTTGTCATTGTTTGAGCAAATCATTTCATATGAAACTATCAACAGTTTCTTACAGTTCTGTTAGTAGAAATCCTAAAGAAAAGCTTCAATAAAGCACAACCTTTGCAATATCAGGAGTTCATTGCAGAAAAATGTCAGTCCATTTGATGTAATTTTACAAGGAATGGATCGTTACATTTCAGGTGAACTTAATGACACGTGGCAGAAGCATTCTGCAGGTATTAAGTTTGTATGACAGAAAATACAAATCTAGTTTCAGAAAACACAACTGTAGTTTGAAGCTTATTGTGAAAGTGTTTGTAGCTGTGAGCTTTTTATAAAGGGTGATCTTTATGTTCCTCAATAATCTTAGTCATAGCATTAAGATGTCCACAAACTTGTGAAGCAGAAAGCCAGCAAATGTTTAAATTACAGGCCTTTGGTAATTTACATTGATCTCTTAGGCATTAGGTGAGTTATTAAGTAAAAAAACATAAATTACTGCGCCCTTAAAACCTTTGATGACCAGGCTGGATAATGATGAGCTCTCAGAGAGTGGTTCAGTTGCATACAAAATAAAATAAACAGGACAGCTGAGAGTACACATTGCTCAGAAAAAATAAACACTGATCAAAAAACCAATGCAGTACTTTGTGCTGGCCTCTTCATGTTGACAACTTATTTTCAGTGTGGTAGAAAGTAGATACAAGCACAAGAATTCAGAATATCGATGGAGACTAAGAAGCATCAAATGAAGGCAAAAGAAATACCATATACAAAGTTGGAATGTGATGAACAGAGAAGGAAATGTCAAAATCATTATAATATAAAGCTCCACATGTGGGATGAGAGTGAGAAGTGTTTTCTTATGCTCTTGTGCTTCACACAAGAGACCTTAGAAGTTGTCACTGTTTCACAAGTAGTGAAGTATGTTCTCTATTTTGTATTAATAACAATAGAAGTACTACCAGTATGGTTCAAAGAGAATAAAAGCATGTTTTTAACAGCTCCTAAGCATTGCCCAATATTGGTCTTAAAACCCCAAAGATAGAGCTAGATGGTAGTTTACTTCCTAAAAAAGGAAGCTATTAATAGTCTAATCTGAGATAGCAGTCACCTCTTCTTTAATTGGACTCATGCATTATAAGCATTTGAAAAGGTTTCCATTTTTGAAAGATTTACTCAAAGGGATAATTGATGCCCTTACTTAGTTTATTGACTAAAAGGCTTTTTCTTGAATCCTGCAGAGATGGCTACCAATAAAAGGGTGCATCTTTTCTTCTAAACATACCTGAGAACATGAACATAAATCACATATGAATGTTCTGTGAACAGTCAATTTTTCAAAAAATAAATTAGAATACTACTATCATTAAAAAAACCTATGAAGAATACTGTCATTAAAAATATTTCCAAACTGTTTCCAAACCTTATATTTAGATTTGGAAGACATTTATTGTGTTTTTTAAGGTATATATATTTTGAATTGTGAACTAGTCCAACAAATATACCATAAACTGCATCTAGAGGAGAGTCCCAGGTTCCTATCTGTATTGCATCTATTTGTAACTGACACTGGCATTGGGTTTTTACATCGGTAGTTTGAAACAAAGATCAACATGAAATTTCAAAGTTCTAGCTGAAATTTAAGTCCTCACACCTCATAGTTTAAAAAATGGTGATTACTGGTTCAAAGTTAAATGCAGAGATTAAGAGTTTCTAGGTCCTGTTGTGGATTCATCAAATTTGCAAAACATCATGAAGTGCAAAGTTATCATGTCAGTTTTAACTTCACTGACAGTATGAGTCTGCATGCATACATGTATATACACATATCTGCCAATAGTTTTTGAAAAAGACTGTTTTGCTTTACTAC
>VXBU01003593.1:716-12399 GCA_013400315.1 Bombycilla garrulus
GCTTCCTTCTTAAGTTATAGCATCCTGTTATTTGCAAGGACTGTGAGTTGTTCAGGCATTCCTGGTGGTCGGGTTAGCCCCCTTCTTCCCTTTTGCTCTTAAATTCTAATCTTAATTTCTAATTTTTTAATTCCCTTATCTCAACACCAGAGCTTCCCGGTGCTGACATCAGCCCTGATGTCTCAGTGATTCTGGGGGAGCCCTGGTGGACCAGGTGAGTCTCTGCTGGCAGAGCTCCATCACCAGTGAGCTCTTGGGCCAAAGGGACACTCCCAGCCGCACCCCAACAACACCCAAATGCTGTCCTGTCAAATGTGCCCTCAGCATTCCCAGGGTGGATGCCCAGCCCTGCCGCTGTGCCAGTGAAATGCTGCTGCCAAAAGAAATGGCAGAGAGAATTCCTTCCTGGCTTTGGAGCCTCACTTCTGCTGGACAGCACTGAGGGGATGCATTTAATTGGGCATGCAAGGCTGAACAGCCCCCAAAAATGCTGCAAGGAGCCCTTGTGGGGCTGCAGATTGGACAAACTCTGCCTTTAAAACAAAAAATGGAAGAATGCTGCGCAGGGACGGGAATGCTGCACTGCCTGCGTGTGATGGCCTCTCCCAGTGAGGAAGAGCTGAGCCCCATGAGCAGAGAGCAGGGACTGTCACCTGAGGAGCTGTTCCTGGGCAGAGCCGTGTGGGGATGCACAGAGCACTCAGGGCTCACAGCAGCCAGCCCTCAGGCTAGCAGAGAGTGCTCTTCCCCTGAAAAAAAAATAGGTGCCTTAAGTGCTACTGACTCCAAATGATGATGACAGCCTGAGGCAAGAAGTGATTTGGGACACTAGAGCTGACTGTGGTGATGGATCCTGGGTTCTCTGGAGAAAAGGATTGTTGTACCCACTCTGGAGAGTCAGCAACTCCAGCTCCTTCCTGCAGCTGTGGGGCCAGGCTCCATTGTGGTGCTTTTGAGGAGCACCAACACACTGGTTTCCAGGAACATGGAGACTTGGGAAGCTGAAACAGACAAGGCACTGTGGGCAGGTGCCAGCGAGAATGGATGGAGTTGGAGCAAATCCTTCCTTTCTCCTTCTCCCTGCAGGGGTAGAACCCATAGGGGTGGGAGACTCTCACCCAGGGTTGGAAACCCATCACCCAGGGCCACCAAATGCCAGCACTGCCCAGGCCTAGGCAGTGAGGGGCAGAGGGGTCATCCAGCTGCAGGCAGCCCATGCTGACTGCTCTTGGATACTTCTTCTCCCCCAGAGACCTTGGCAATATCTTGGGAGGAGGACGAGACACAGAGCCACAGATATGTGACAAAGGTGACAAAGGGAGAGCAACGTGGAAATGCAGGGGTTCCTTTTTTCTCCTGGACTCTGTGCAGTCCTGCCTGTGCCAGAGGCTGGAGGGAATGTACTGGGATTGGTGGTGGCTGGCAGAGGACAGGGAACTGCACCCTGTGCAGCCTCTTGCCTCTATGCCCCTCATGCCTTCCTCCAGACACTGCAGCTTCTCCTGGACAAGGACACAGCACCACTGACCCACTGCATCTGCAGTGTTGGGTTGTCCAGAGGCTGCTGTGCTCTGGTGAGTTGTTCAGAGGCTGCTGTGCTCTGGTGAAGCCAGGAACAAGAACAACAGCTCTGTGGCCACAGCCAGCCCCAGCTCCAGCAGCTCCAAATCCAGCAGTTTCTGGGAGAGGATTTCTACCACCAGCCCTACAGGCTCCAGTGTGGAGGAAGAAGCTGGTTCACTGGAGGCCAGTTCCCCCTGGGGGCCCCAGCTGTCTCTGACCTGTGTCCAACCCCACACAGTGGGACCAGCCCCAGGAGGAGCTGCAGCAGCCAGTGGCAGCAGGTCCCTGTGCCCAGGGCAGCATCCACAGTTCCTCCCCTGGACAGAGCAGGAACCGCTTCCCTGGGCAGCCCTGGTGGATCCCCGGCCTCCAGGAGTCTTTTCCTTCCAGCAAGATACCGCCCCAGCAGCAGCAGTTGCAGGGCTCCTACAACACTTTAGTCAGGAAAAAAAAGGAAATGCATTTCCCTCACACAGTTTCTCGGCTTCTCTGCATTCTGGGGCCTCTCCCCTTCCCCCTGTGCCCCACTGGGGGCAGCAGGTGGGTCACCCAGAGCCCCAGGGCCATGTCAGCCATGCCTCTTCCCACAGGAAATCCTGCTGCCCTCACACACCTGAAGCAGATGCCAAAGGCAGAGTGGGCAGGAAGGACAACTTGTCTCATCATGAGTCCAATGGGGGTTCAACTCAGCATCACTCCTGGCTTCTGCTGGCAGCTCCCAGTTGCCTCACCTGGTTCCATCCTGATCTCTGGCTGGCCAGAAGAAGCCTCCTCAGAACCCTGGACACCACTGCAGGGTGTCAGCATGGGGACCATGGTGAGAGGTCCCCACACCCTCGGGGGGTCCTAAGGCCCTGGTGGGAGCTTCCTCTCACAGCTGGGTCCAGTGGGCTGAATGCCTATGACCGGAGGGGATCCTTCCTCTCACCCAGGGCTTCCTACTGACCACCCAAATCATCCAAATCCCGGCACTGCCCAGAGAAAGGCAGTGACAGGGGGAGATGTCATCCAGGTACAGGCAGGCCATGACTGTTGCCTGGTGAGGGGTGGCCACAGCAGTTTTATCTGGTTCCCTGATTTCAGGGTGAAGGTGATGAAAATGGAGGAGCGGGAACGATGGAGTGTCCTGAAAAGGAAAACTTTAATGTGAAAATAACATGGGCACAGTGCCCAGAAACCGAATGCTGTAGAGGGTGAATTCCAAAGACCAGAACAAAGGGAGAGGCAACAACAAACTCGGGGGTAGAACATGCTGGAAACAATGCCATATAGGGAGGACAAGAAACCAACAGGGAAGCAAAACTTGGGCTGTTTTCAGTAACAGAACTGGGGGATGATGAGAGGCACTTTTAGGGTCACCCTGAGTTAGATGAATGATTCCCAGGGCTTGAAACTATAATGCTTGAGGCTTTAAGGGTGAAAACTGGCAGATTTTGATCCTTGCCATGTCAAATCCCACACATGACTGCTTCTACCACAGTCCTGCTCATAAGACAGCTCAGCAATACGTCAGGACAGGGATGAGACACACTGTCACGGCCACCTGACACAGGTAGCCAAAGGAGAGCAACACAGAGGTGTAGAAGTTGAAAACAGTAAACAGTATTTTCTTTTTGCTCCTGACAGTGGGCACCTGTGGAGGAGGGTAGGAAGGAGCATCCCGTTGTGACACCACGGGGTGGTGGACAGTGACATCACAAGTGGCAGATGTGACACTGCTTCCACTGCTGATCACACTCGGGCACCAGCAGAACCTGGGACAGTCTGGCCCAAACCTGGATTTCTGCCGACCAAGACTGCAAGGTCTGGAGGGTGAAGCCAAGCCTTTCCTGGTGCTGGGTGGTGTGCTGGGGGCTGCTGCTGAGAATTCAGCAGCTCCCAGTGCCCCTCCCAGAGCCATCATTCCTGTTTCCCTGCCCTGTCTGCTTGGGGTGGCCGGGCGCAGCAGGTGCAGCACCGAGGGTGACACCCTGTGTCCCTGTGGTGGCTGTGGGGAGGGTCACAGGGCTCAGGGAGACAGGAGTCCTTCTCCAGGGGCCTGGGCATTTCCTGCGTTCTGTTCCTCTTCCTGGCACAGCCAGAGACCATGGCCTCTCCCTCCTGCAGCGAGTGATGCCAGCCAAGAGGAGCAGCTCCTCTCTTCAGCTGTCCCCAGTGTGCCGCAGAGCACCGCGATGGCCGCAGAGACAGACAGCAGCTGCCCCATCTGCCAGGAGACTTGGGACGATGCGGCTTCAGCCCTGCCCTGCCACCACCGCTTCTGCCTGGGCTGCGTCCTGCGGTGGGCCACCACAAACCCCTCGTGCCCGCTCTGCAGAGCACCCATAGAGACCGTCCGGTTTTCCCAGCGGGGCGAGCAGGACCACGTGCAGTTTGTCATCACCTCCCCTGCGGAGCCAGCAGAGACCAGCAGACAGCCGGAGAGAGCCCCCGATCACCCGGACGAGAACAGCCCCCATGGCCCTGCGGTGTCCCCTGCTCCTTCTCCGCAGGGAGCACCGTCCGAGCCGGAGCCTGTGGGCGGCCTCCTGCCCGAGGCGTGGGCAGCGCTTTTCCGTCAAGAGCAGCATCTCCTGGAGCCCGTGCAGCCCTGGCTGCGCCGGCGGCTGCGGGGAATCTTTGGGGACCAGTGGTGGGTGGCAGAGGCCGCAGAGAGCTGCATCGTGCACGAACTCTGCCTGCACGGCCCCGACGCGGCAGTCCTGGGCCTGAGGCTGCAGAGCTACCTGGACGAACACGCAGCACCCCTGGTTCGCGGCCTCATCAGCGCCATTGCGGGCCGGTGCAGCACGGAGGCCAAGAGGCGGCTGCACTCCCGTGACACCGGAGAGGACGACGGCGCCAGCTCCAGCTCCAGCAGCTCCAGTCCCCGGGGGAGGGCTCTCGCCCTCCCGCCCGCGGCCCCGCAGGCTGCAGAGGGCAGGAGCACGCTGCCAGATCCCAGACAGGCCTCCAGGCNGCTGTCCTCGCCGTGTGCCCAGCGCCGAGCGGCAGCGGCCCCGGAGGAGCCGGCGGGGGACAGGTCCCTGTGCCCGGGGCCACATCCACACCTCCTCCGCAACCGGCCAGGGCACGGAGCACTCGCCCTTTTAAACTCTGATGCGGTGCCCATCAATTTCTTACATTACACTGCAACTCTGGAACTGCAGTTTCACTCAGGTGGAATAACAGACAAGCAGAGCATTGCAGATGTGTGTGTGAATACTTCCCTCGTCTAGCTGACTGAAAAACAATTGCTGTAACTGAACTGAAAGTCTGCTTGGTAAAATATATTTCAAACTCTACATTTAATAATGGTATATGTAAAGCAAAACATGAATATGGCCAGAGTCTTTGTAATGCTCTCCTGTACCTTGTGTTGATGGGAGAAATTGCTGTCTCTTTTTTCAGTCTTAAAATTACAAAGAGTGCTAAAGCAAATGACAACTGAGTACTTTTGGCTCATGCAAAAAAATGTATTAAGCAAAATATAAACAAGTACATTTTAGGTGCATTTCCAAAGCAGGTGGTTTATTTCACTGCTTACAACTACAGAACAGGAAATGAGAGAATCTGTGTACTGAACAAAAAATTACAACTGTGCACATGGAATCTGTTCCTCCCCTTTATTTCCTTTTAGACCTAGATTTATTCTGTGGGGTACACAAATGGTGTAATTTATACAATTACAGTAATTTTAGAGAGCTCTGGAGGGTCTGAGGGTCTTCAGGTCCTGCGCTTCTCCTTTAGGAAATAATTTGGTGCTTTTTTGGTGTGAAAGTGCTTTATTTGCACTTGCTCATCTCTGGAAGATTGTTCTTGTCAATTATTAAATAATTATTGAGAATAAATGTGTTTGTACTCCAAACCACTCCAAACCACTCTTGGGGTGGAAAGCCAATGCTCCCCAGCAGGTCTAGGGTAGAAATGCATCTATGGGCCAACAGTGGGTTTTGAAGGACCCCAGGTTGTTACCTGTGATGTTAGGAGGGGATCCAAAAATCACCAGCCCAAACCAGTTCCATAAGCTGGTAGTGGGCAACAGAACCCTGGGGTGTCCCTGCTCCAGCATGGGACACAGAATTTCGGCGTGTCCTTATTGCAGTGGAGTGTGGGGGAGTCAGGGTCCACTGCCTGGGATGGGGGGAGAGGGAAGAGCAAAGTCTTTGTCCTGGGGGCTGCATCAGCACCCCAAAGACCTCCTTCGAAACTCACCTGCAACTGGGGGACTGGTTCAGCACCCCAGCAACCCCCCAGTTTTAACTGCTCTCTGAGGCTTCATCAGCACTACAAAATCAAAAATGCATCCCCAAACGCCCCTGAACAAAGGGGATGGGTCAGCACCCCAAGAGCCCCAGCACTGACTGAAGCCACTCTGCCTGCACCTGGTGGGCAAGGGAGGTTTCTCTCCTGGTTTGGGTGTGGAACATCCATCTCTACTCAGCAGTTGGTTTTGCTGTCTCTAATGTAATTGCTTCAATATTGTTTCAAAAACAGCAACCTGGCCTTGTACTTGGATGGTGCAGTAAAAAGTTCCAGTTATGGTCACTATCTGACCTTGACGGTTACTGTAATCAATAGAAATAAATAATTCATAACTAGAAGTGGTCTAGAGAACAGTAATAGACAAATGTGTCTTTACAAACAGAGTCTGTGAATCTGCTCTAGATAAGGCCGCAGTCTTGGAGATAAGGAAATAAGGAGGGAACTGATTACGTTTGGAAACTTTATTAGTTGACATAGACTGCTGCTCAGCTAAGATTGTGCTAAAGTACTGAACTTTGGGAAGAGGAACTAAGACTTAGTAGGTTTATGAATATTAAGTTTTGTACCCAGGGTAGGATTAAAACTAAATCTGATGATCATGTATCATGTATTACATGTGAGAGGTCTATACTAATGGGGGATATGTAGTAGGTGGACTGGGAAGTCTGTACTTTCCAAATACCTCAGCCAGTGGGGCAAGAAAGAGGGTGTAATGCTGCAAGGAAATTAGGATATTAGAGGAATTTCTATTGATTTTAATAGCTTGACCGTAACGAGGGTGTGCCGGCCTTAGTCCTGTGGGGCAGGGTGGTATCCATGCTGCATGATACCTGCATGATCTTGCAGGCATAACCAACCTGCCTGCCACAGGCTCAGCAGCAGCAGCACAGGGAGCGTCCTGGTCTTTGCTGCTTCCTTGGGCTCCCCAGGATCAAGGCAGTCTGAGCTGCCAGGCAAGAGACGGTGGGATTGAAGGGGCCGAAGGGCTGTGACCCAAAGAAGGGAGCCCAGATAAGCCCCCGTGTCTGCAGAGACCCCCGGCTGCGCCCAGCCCTCGCTCCCCACTTACCGCTGAAGGTCGGAGCAAGCTTCTCCTCACGCTGGTCCCTCGGGTTCCGCGGGGCCATCCCCAGGCACAGAGCTCCGCCAGCCCCCGGGGTGCCCCCAGCGGCTCCGCCAGCCCTGCCCTTGCCCCTCAGCGGGGCTGGCCCCAGCGACCACCAACAGCCCGGGCACGGCGATGGGCAAGGTGGCCGCCAAGCCCAGCGGTGAGGGCAGGAGAGCAGGGAGATGACGAGGCCCTGCCCGGGGCGTCCCCTAGGCCTGGGGGGACAGGAGCCGGGCTGCCCGAGGAGGGACCCCGGGGAATGGGTGTCACCAGTGAACCCGCCTGTCGCACGGGCCCGAGGCTCCTGCAGATGCCTGAGGCTCCGTTCAGCTCTGCTCCCGTCCTTTGCCAGAGCAGTCCCGGCTGCCCGGCCTCCCCCTGCCCGCGGAGGCCTCGCTCCTGCTCGGTGCACAGACGGGAGAGGAGCCTCAAAAGCCCTCGGGGGTTGTGTTGTTGAGGACGGACCAAGGGTGTGGCTGCAGCGGGGCGGCTGGGGCACGGCCGCAGAGCCGCAGGGCGGGGGCAGCCCTGGCCCAGCCCGGCCCTGGGCTGATCCTCACCGAGCACCCGCCGATCCTCCACCGTTGCGCCGGCTGCTGCAGGCGCTTGGCCCCTTCCACTTGAGGAGCTCTGCAAGGAAGGCTTCCCTGGAGACGTGCAGCACAGCAAGAGCTGGGCGATGGCAACAGGGCCCAGGGAAAGAGACCTCTGGACTTTCTTCTGGGGTGACCCACCCTTACGGATCCCCAGCTGGGATGTGCTCCCACCGAAGTGTCTGGGGGTCTCTTGGGGATAGCCCTGGGGGGACAGGGACCGAGGCTTGAAGCCTTGACCTCCGACACCGGTGGGGACAGCTGGGACGCCTCTGGGGACACCCGTGTTCAGCCTATGTGGCCGGGGCTGCTGCCAAGGCCTGCTGGGCAGGCAGGGCAGGTGTTGGGAATGGCGGTCCCAGCTGCTCTGCTCCGGCTCGTAGTGGTTCTGTACTGGTTCTGACCCTTCCCACAGGCTGGACTGTGCTTTCACCAAAACAGAGTGTTCCCAGGGCTTGCTGCAGCACTCATTTAGTCTCTGACATTTTAACATGTGTTGAGATGAAAAGGTGTGCAGGTTTGAAAGTGAACCAGCAGGAGAAATTAACCCCTCTGAAGTATTTTAAGAGAGATTTCAGGTCAGAGTTACAATTTACTAGAGAGATTACTGTAACTGCAGTGATACAGAAAAAATAGCTTAGACCCACAAAGCCAGAGTACAGCCTGGCACGCCATTGGTCTGTGTGACGGTCGCAGTCCTATCAGGCCATGTTTACAATCCTTCTTTAAGTGATGGTTGCATTCTTGTTGAAAGTGATGGTCCTCTGGAAGGTCCAGATCCCTCAAGGGAGTGGTGGTGCTTTCCCAAATTCCCAAATCCAAAAATTATATATGCTTACGTTTGGGTAGGAACGCTCAGTACCTTCCTCAGGGTGGCGAGAGTTTCACAGTGGGATGATACAATATTCTGAGCCATGGGATATTCTGGGAATCGCTGTTCCAAGTCACTGCAGCTGCCCATTCTGCTGGTGCTGTTGCCTGGAGTCAGAAGGCAAATTATTCCATACAATACTGAAGTAGTAATGTAAAATGAAGTTCTTTAAGGAAAGCTTTCAGGTGAACAAAATCTAGGAATGCACACATGTAGTACAGGATTTATATAATCTTGAAAAGGTTGAGTAATTAGTGTATCTAGCATGTACATCCAATAAAAGACCAGCTGCCCCAGCAGCAACCCACCTGTCTACATTAAATAAGATATATATCAACTTTTTGGCATCAACATTTAATTACACTTGATTTTAACCTTGTTTTTGGGAATATCTTGAACATTCAAAGTTCCTTCTGCTTTATACACAGACACTGAATTTTCTTTGCTCTTCTGGGTTTAAACTGGATTGCAACATCCCACCCATGTGTTGGAACCCAGGACACAGGGGTATCTCCTGTGCATGTCCTGAGATGTTTTATTCCTCAGGACATCACAGCTTTTCTTTGGCTATAGAAAAAACTTCCAGGACTTTGTGAGGAGTTGAGTTTTGTTAATGAATATAGTAGATGATATCACAATTTGTCACAGGGTGAAAGAGTAGGTTTTGGGGTTTTTAGCAAGGTAGTAGATGGAACAAAGATGGAGAACTTTTGGGTGTTGACTCAGCTTCCTCCTCGTTCTTCATCTACTCCATTTTCTGCAGTTTTGTGAGCACAGAATGATTGGTTAGACAAAACCACAGTGCAGATGTTATGTAACTGTCAAATAGTTATCAGTAGTTTAATACAAATAAAATATGTTTTCGGTACGTAGCAATAGTTAATTGGTAGCCTAGCTGTGTGAAAGTCCTTGAAATAATCTATTTTGTGTCTTGCTGTGCACATTTTTCTGTGTGTACCGAGCCTGTTGTCATCTAAGGCTGTGAATTGTGATAAAGAAATAATAAACTGAGGACCGAAACCAGCGAGTCCCACTTGTCTCATTTTCAGCCCTGGCACGGAGCACCTGACAGGTTTCCTATCAAGGACCCAGAATGTAAAAAAATTTAAATCCTACACCCATGGTCTGAGGGTGCTCTGGAGAGCCCTGCCCCAGCAGCAGGAGCTATTGCTGCCCTCGGCAGCAGCCCAGAGCCTGGTGGCAGAGGCTGTGCTCGCTGCAGTGCCTGGAGGGATCTCCCGGAGATCCTGTTCCCTCAGGACTGCCCACCCTGTCTGTGTGCACTGTGACTGCACAGCCCTCTGGTGCTCCGGCCGGCGAACCGAGTTATATCACACTGAGAGCTCACTGCAGAAACAAAACTCAGCACTGCTGAGGCATTCTTACTTCAAAATTAAATCAGTCCTTCATATGAGAAGTAGCTCACTTTTCGATACAACTGAGAGAGGACAAAGTCTTCCAAGCAAAAAAAACCCTTTTTTGTAACAATGAATCAGCCAAGCCCAGTGTGTGTATCCCCATGGAGAACAAACAGAGTCTTTGTTAAAATGACAACTTTTATACCCTTTCACAGCCGGGAGCAGTCTCTGTCCACACTGCCACTGGATGTTCTCAAGACCTTCTGTCCCCTCCCCTCTCATCTGTATTTGGGCATGTCTTCCACCCTGCTTCTCTCCCGGCTCCCAGCAACGCTTAACAGGTGGAATGAAGGGATTAAACAAACCACATCTAAACTGTAGGCAACAAGTACAAAACAGAATTAACAGTTTTCCTTCTTTTACTCCATACTCGTTTATGGGCTGAAGCATAATGTTTTTTCATCCCTCACACTCACAACCACCAACACCTTTCAGATTTCTGTACCTGGCATATTTTTACTGCAGTTCTTGGACCACCAGCTAAAACCTGAGTGTACTCCCAAAATACCTGGATGAAATCGGTGCATATATATATAAATGTAGCTATATACTTATACAGAAAGAGAAAAAAAAAAGCATATTTAATTGGATGTGACCATCTGTCCTGAAAACAACCCCAACCCTAAAAATATCTGTTTTCACCACAAGGAGTGTCTCTGCAACTGTAAAGTGATGAAAGTGCCACAATTCTAAAGAAGGACCAAAGAGAGGAACATAAGCTTTCACTGTTTTTTTCCAGTCCTTTTTATATTTCTCTTGTACATTGTCTCCTATTTTACCATCAAAGCCAGCCACCTGTCTCCTTCATTTCCCTGTCACCCAATTCTAGGGAACAGTTCCATTTCTTATGCTTTCTAATACATGATTTTTTTCATTTCCTCTATTGGAAGAGAGGCTGTGCTTTTACTGGAGATAGCGCAACACCATATTGAGTGCTTCTTACACTTTACAGTGTTTAGAATTAGATTATCCTTTTACTATATTTTCATTCAGATTCTCCCTGTAGCATAAGAAAATAAATCCTTCTGTTCTTTAATGTTTTACATTTCCCAAGATGCCAGGTGCAGCTTCTTGTTCTAAATACCAGTGCTAGTTCATACCCATGAACTTTGAGGGATGTTTTTTATGGGAGCACAGAACTATTTAACAACTCCATAGCTGGAAAGTATTGTTGCCTTCAAGGAAGTTCTATTTGATTGTAAGAATTTGTATTCTTGTCTTATTCTAATTGATAGTCGTCTTTCAAATGCAGTATAGTAATAAACATATTTTGTCTGTATTCCATGATTCATCAGAAACTGAATCTGCAACATTAATAAAAAGAGTAGGTTTTGATTCACTCAATTTATGGTCTATTTATGTCACATTCTGTGCATATAGCCTCATAAATAATTGTGGTAAATCACTAGTCAGAGAATGCTGTGAGTTTAAATTAGCATTTCCAGTTTGATAACCAGGACCATTGGCAGACACAAACAGAAATTTAAAAGATTACAATCTGAGTGGATTAGGTCCAGCTTCCAGGAAGGACAAGATTGAATCACCCTCTGCAAGTAAGGAATGTTTATCAAATGCATGAGTTTTGTCTTTTTGTAATGTTCAACATGATGATTGTAACGAGATTAATCGTATGGAATAGTATATAAGTTTTGGTAAAACTCAGTAAAAGGAATCCTGATCACGAATCGGGGTTCGTGTGTCTCTCTCAATCGCCGATAAATAATCTTTTATTGTTGCTCAGGCCAAAGGCAATTGAGTTCTGGATACTCTGAGCTGGTAAAGGAGTGGCAGCATCAAAGGTAGTAAAATCAGTACTTAAATGGGTTCTCAGATCCAAAAGATTGATCTTCTTTGGCCTTTGACCTATGGGAAAAAAAAACCCAAA